>KV018454.1:218110-242835 GCA_001598015.1 Dorcoceras hygrometricum
GTATATTTAATCATTTTCCTTAGAAAATGTTTACGTACAATAAAATACTACATATATAATTAAATATACACTTACGGGCTTCTACATTTTTCTAATTCGGTCAAGGATTGATTTCGGGGCCTGGCTCAACACTTCTAGATCAAACATAGCTCTAAACCCGACCGATGAAACGAATGTTCACCGCTTTTTCCCATTTTTGCCTATTTTCTTTAATTTTTGATTTCTTAAAATCAAGACTAAAAGGGACTAATTAAAATCAATTTCGACTTCTAAAAATCAATTTGGGACTTATTAAAATCAATTTTGACTTTAAAATCAATTTAAATCAATTTTGACCTCGAAAGCCGATCTTGACCCAAAAGACCGATTCTGACCAAATTAAATCCCAAAAAACGATTTTGACATAATTAAAATACCTAAAGCCCTAATTTTGACTAAAAACTTAAAAATTAGACATAAATTAAATTATTTAAAATGTTTGACTCAATTTTGACCTTCTGGCTAATTTTTTTAAAATTGGACCTTTGACACATTAATTAAAATAACAGGTCCCTAAATAAAATAACTTGATCCCATTTTAAAATATTTGACTCGAGACTCAATGAACCGATCCGATCCAACCGAACCAGCCAAAACCGGTTCACTTAGACCGAACCAATTCCCCAAAATTAACCTAGGCCAAAACACACACACACCCATGCAGCGCCGCCGCGACCAGCAGCCACTTCGCACGACCGTTCTCACTGCTACGACCACCACTGTCGTTGCCCTTCCGGATGGACCACCCCCAGGTCTAGCCGGTCCTAACCTGACCGACCATGGTCCCAAACAAGAATGCATAAAGGATAACGACCCGCTCAAAGCTGGCGCACGGCGCTGCGCAGGAACACGCAGCGCGCGGTGTTCTCCTCCTAGCCCATGGTTCGTCCGACAACACCCATCTATGGACCACTCTTAGCCTTACTTAGGATCCCCTTGAACCACCTAATATCAAGCCAAGGTCCCTTAGGCAGCCCCTGAACCGAAGCCATGCAAGAAGTTTCAAAGCGGTGAGATGCAACATGAGATATTGCATGAACCATGAACAAGGTGAGTAGATCTGAACAATACACATGTAATTCCCATGAATTTTCATAAAAATCAGTCTAATACAGTTTAAATAATGAGAAAATGGATTGATATAACATGCCTGGGTTGAAGAAGACGTAGATCTACAAGGTACGGACGATGTAGACGTGAGATCAGGACGCAAGCGGCTTTAGATCACCAAGCTCCTTCAAAGGCTGGAAATTTTCGAAAGTTTGTGTGCTTGGGAGTGAGGGGGACAGCTGGTGCAAAGAGCGGAGTCTAGGTTTTGTGTAAAGTGTGCTCAAGGAATAATTAAAGTGTCTAATATGATCCCTACTAATATAAAATAAGAAAATACAAGATTGTCCCTCTAATTAAATAAAAAAGCGCTTAAAACTCATACTTGGGCTTTAATGGTTATAAAATTTGGAAATCTAGGCCTCCTCATAATTCAAAAATGCCTTAAACTCAATATACCAGCCCGTATAGGCGAAAAACGTGTTCCCCTTCAAAAATAATTATAAAAATCCTAATTTCCAAAAATATTTGTTTAAAATAAAATAAATTCATTCTTAAAATCTCATAACTTAAAATCTAAAATTATTTTCATTCCGGTCGACCCTAATCTCGTCCACACGTCCGTAGCTCAAGCAGGCTGAAAATAACACATGCATACCATGCAGCATAAAATCATAAATAAATCACATAATAAGGCATATAATCATCTAAAATATTTTCCCCCTAGTCATGCACTCATTTCTACGTAGTCAGGAAAATCTAGGCGTTACACCTTGTCAACAAGGGTTAGCTCAACATCAAACAACCACAGTTTATAAGTTCTCACAGTGGGATGCTCGCATGGGATCGCAAATGGAGCGTAACAACATGATATGTGTGTATGCATAATAGCAGCTTGCAAGATAACACACATAAGAACATATGCAAGCATTAGCACAGGATAACAGCATACATATTGCTCAACATAACAGCACACGCTCAATTATACACAAATCCATCTCAAATATGTAAATATAAGCTCACATCCCTTCAGTTTCTGAGCTACAATTACCACAAAAAAAGTCCCAAGTCATTCAAATATGCCACCTGCTAGGCCAAATAACAACAACCAGCTCAGGGACACTACACAGAATTACGAACTGGGAGCCACCAGCTCAACACAGCTCTATCCTACCTTTCTAGCTCAAAAACTAGCTCTAACGAAGCACAAGGTAAGATATAATACTTACTCAAAGCACTACCTGAGCAGAAAAACCAAATCTGCCAGTAAACGAACAACGACGCACAGTAGCTTCTTCACGTTCTTCTTCCAGTAGCTCACAACTCTCCAAAAGAGGTAACAATGGAAGCGACTAGCAAGGGGAACTCAATGCTACCCAGTGAATAATAACTAGGGTGTCGCGATAGAGTAAACTCACGGGAAAATATTCTAGGTGTTGGGAAAAATAATTGCGAGACCATAGTAAAAGTCCTCTATATACGACTTAAATCTTCCCAAATCTAATGAACTGTAACCACCGACAAACAGTGCTCACCGCTGATACCAACTCATATCTGAGTACTACTCCAGATCTGGACTCTATGCCAAAATAGATTTGAACTCCTCCAAAAGGACGTCGCACCGAAATCCACTCTCCCAACTGGTAGACGTCATCCTGCTAAGTTCCAAATCTGCTATCGCTAAACGGCGTCGGATCGCTCCAAGCCAGAACATTCAGATCTCGCACATGCAGACCAGTAAAATCTGGAAGCCATGAACCGCACCGATCTATACCAAAACCACAAACCGGGCCGGTCCGCACAATACTAGAAACTTGCGCACCTCAAATCCGGTGTCTCCCAAACGACTTTGCTTCGCTATCAATGCTGGATATTCAACTAGCGTACCTGGAATGGCTTGCGACAACAAGATTTGACCACCAGTCTTGATTACCATCAACCAGCGCTAAAGCCGAAGTCATCAACCAGCACTTCTCAACTCCAAAATCTGATTACTGCCCCGCAAAACTCCCAACTGTCCAAAACTGATTCCAATACACATACATAGAGACCCGACTACCTTCACCAAGTATATCACTCAAAGCTGGCCCGTCACAGATCTGCTCACGCCAGATCTGGTCTATTCTAAACTCGATTAATTAACTTAATTTTTCCACAATCTTTCGGGTCTCACAGGGGAGAAAGTGAGTCAGTTGCTCAACTTTGTGTATTTGAATAGCTCCCACATGACCTCTATTTATAATATTTAATAGGCTCAAACTTTGTTGATGGGCCCAGGCCAAGCCCCATCCCATCGCACATTGGTTTCGAGTCCATCATTGTGGTGTCATCATAACTCCAATTGACGATTAGATCGGACCGATGTGCACAATATCCAAAACTATATATTATGATGCAAAAATAATTTTTTGAACCACTGAATTTAAAATAGCAGTTCCACTTTAATAGGCAAAGTGTAAGTCCCACTCCCACTGCAAATTTTAGATGTCATTGTTCTGACCTTCCTTCTACGACACCCAAGACATTGAGTAACAAATCCGTATGGGAATTGAGAAACCAGTACTTGTGTGACCCTAAATGGTTCAGGGATACAGCTCGTCGTGGGCTCACAACTTTTGTGACTCTGAAAACACATTTCGAACTTACCCATCGAACCATGATAAAGCTTCTAGCAACATCGCCCCATTATCTACTAGGTATCACTGATAGTGCCTGCAAGAACCATTAAATCATGGTAAGCGTACAGTACGATACTTTCATCTCAAATATCCTGACCGAATCAACGACCATTGGTAAATCCAGAGTCGCTAGAGATTCGATAGCCATGCATACATCTTGGACATCAAATAGTGACATCGCATGTGCTACTAGGTAAAGCCATTTATGCTAAAGCAAATCTAGTACTCTGGCCAGAGAATTGTCACACTATTATCTCCTCAGATATTATAGGATATCCACGCACAAGGGCGAGTAGTGAATCCTAAAAAACAAAGCATCGAATCCTACATGCATCAGGACCTCACCCAATCCCGCCACCTGATGACCCTCACGGAGTCGGTAAACGTGTAACATTGAGGCACCTATCATGTAGAGTCTCAATGATGTTTTAAGTAATAAGGACTAATCTGTACAACCAAGACCTCAGACTTAATCCACTCGATAAATGGTAAACACTTGTAAAGTCCGAATGATTGTACTTTGATAGATCACTGGGTCACAATCCATCATGCATGCTAAGACATCTCCATGTTCCATACCAATTAAACATGGTGCATTGCATTGCAGATGCTAGTCTCAAGCTCGTACTGCCTTTATCCTCTTTTGTATGGCCCAATTGACTAGGAACTCATTCAGAACACACAGTGACTATTAAATATGTTTCATGATAGCCATCAAATACACTATCACATTGAACATACACTATTATGCATTCAAGGTCTTTATCCAACAAGTTTGCAATCATAATGATGAAGATAAAGAATGCCATAAAATGTGAATTTCACAAATAAAGTTTTTTTACATAGAGTCAACAAAATCCCACATGCCACAAGTCAGTGAGTTGAGCACCTACTCTAACACAGGTATAGTGGGTCGAGACTGGTATGGGTCTAGTTGGGTGGAGGAATTTTCTTCATCTTAACCAAAACATAAAATACATAAACCCTTGGATTATAGGCCTAGATTTGGTGTATTATGGGTCGATTTTGGATATATGGTTCGAGTGTATATGCTCTGGGTCGAGTTGTACCAAGATTCCACCAAAACTCGATCCGAATAGAAGAGTATGCATATGTCTCACTACCAAGAATGTGTCATTGGGTGATGAAGAAATGAAAATGAACCATTCTCCTTCACTCAATGTCAACACTGCATTTAGTAGTGTCTAATGGTAGGTAATCATGAAATTAAATTTATGTATTTTTGTGTTTGCATGTGTTTTTGCGTTAGGTGAAAGAAATTTATAATGTAGGATATTTCTGGATTGCTTACTCGGATCGCTATGGAGTTGTTATCTGTGAACTACGTAGCTGAGGATTTCACTGTCTCAAACGAAAATGCAGTGACATGATGCATGTCATATTTGATGTGTAACGCCCAGAAATCCAAAAATCCATAAATTGAAAGGTTAAAGTCTTGAGGGATCTAATTGTAATTCTTTTATTAATCAGCTTTTGTCCAAGCTGGTTTACTAGATTAGAGGCATGGTTATGGCTGTCAGGACGGTTCAAGCAAGCCGGTTCGTTCCATATTTTAAACAAATTGGTTCGATTATATTTTAATTGTTTTAAAATCAAAGTAGCACTTTATAGGAAGCGTGTTTTCATTCATACTTCCAAGCACCTCATGCATATTCATTCACAAAAACTTCACAAAAAGGAAAACTATAGAAGCGGCGGTCACCGTGAACTAGAAACCGACCAAAGTTTTAAAGTTTTCAAAGGAACTAATCGAGTTTTTCTGTTGATCGAGCAAGATAATTCTCTGTAAACGTTATTGCAGATAAGGCAAGTGAAAGGATCAATATGGCTCGAAAAATAGGCCTAGGAGTTCAGAAGGGGGGTTGAATGAACTCCTTGGTATTTTTAAATTTCGAAACCTTTAAAACAATTTTTACAAGCACACGCTCAACTTAAATCTGAGTTACTAGATTTAAGGTATCTCAGTTTTAATGATGATTTCTTGGCTAACAGTAATTGTGCGGAAATAAGCCAATCAATCAGTGAACAGTTAAAGCAATAAGTAAATGCAGTAATGTAAAAGTATAGGGTCGAGAATTTGTTTATGGAAGTTCGGATATCAATATCCTACGTCTCCCCTTCTTCCTTTTCAGGAAGGTTCCACTAGAAGATTTGATGTTTACAGCCTCTGTAACCACCCAGTCACCAAGCCTCGCTCAAGTCTATCAATGCCAAACAACAAGAAGACGCAGCTGCTGAATACAACACTTAGTATTTTTATCAAACGGCTATGTGTAGCACGTTTGTTACAGACTCAAATAGAATAACAACAGTGGAATACAAATGATTTTTGAGTGCTGCAAATCTTCTGGTTTCTAACACTGAAACTCGATTCAAAAAAGTGAACCAAAAGATGAAATCTCGAAGGTAAAATCTGTGTAGATCAAAGGATGATGTTCTTCTAGATTGTGTTTCTGGGACTTCAAATATTTTCGATTGAGAGCTTCTTTTTAATCCCAGATGGTGATGAATACAAAGATTATACTTGATTGAAAAGAACGATTAGCGAGTGTAAGTCCGAGAGTGAGAGAGCTTCTTCAATTTAAATTACAACTATTTATACTCTTCGTCCTCCAACGGTCATTAAATTTCACCTAAGGAAACAAAATCCTTTGAATATATGTCCATCGCAAATTCTGCTCCACTACAATGGTAAAAAGCGCTTCGTCAGAGCCAAAAGGTTGTTTTGCAAAATACGTGCAAACACCGTATAACGTCCTCTGTATATTGCGTACTATTTACCCAAAATATACTGACCGTGTCTCCTTAATTCCAGGCAATTGTACGATCCAATGTTCACCATTGATTCTTTCCAATTTGAATATATGATTGCTTTTGATCTGTGCGTTGATTTTGCCTGAAATCTTTTTTCATTAATACAGTTCTTTCTTTTCTGAATAAGACGACTATATCATCGTTGAGTAGCTGTCACAACTGAAAAGATAAAGCTACTTGAATACTTGCAACAGCTGAGTGCTTTAACACTTGAGTTATTCCAACAGCTGAATACTTTGTAACATCTGGCTACAACTTCTGAGATACTGTCTTGACATCTGAATTATCCCCCTTTTGTAAGTTGACGAGAATGATAAATCTGAATACTTCGTAGCAGCTGTTTGTAACGAATGAAAGCTTCAACATCTGAAATATCCAAAAGCTGAATGCTAACCAACGACTGAATACGCTAAGAGACACTACATCTGAATCCTAGCGCTAAACCAAACGTTGTTGTCTCAACTTTTCCAAACGACGTGTTTTTCCTGTCTGCTAAGAAATACGCTAACACTCGAATAGTTGCGTCTGATATCGAAGCAATATCTGAATATGTTCGCTATTGAAGTAAATATCCAATGTCTGAATACTCTTACTTCTGAAAGATACCTTGATCCAAATACGTAGCTAATAATTTCAACGTCTGACTGTCCAGATACTATCTTTAAAATCAGCACTTGTCTTATTTTTGTTATCAACAAAACTAATAAATTTTATCTTAACAATTTCCTCTTTTTGGTGATGACAAAACTTAGCAGCCTTAAGACTTAAAGATGAGCAAAATTAAATTGCACAAGGTCCGCTGAAATTCTAAATTTCATTAACTGAAGACTGTACATAAGATTTGTACAAGAACTGAAGTAACAAATCCTAAAAATCTTTTTCTCCATATAACCAATATGGAGCAGATCTCTTGGGTGGTAGATATGGGCCATATGTTATACCACGAACGGGCGATTCACCACCACTAGATCGTCTCCTCTTTGAATATTCACTTCTGTCGCCTCTACTCCGATTTTCTCCTGAACCACTTTTACCTCGACTACCACTTCCTCTTACCAGTTCCTCCACCAAATCTTCTTGGGTCATATGCTCTATTACCACTTCCATCACTTGGTCTATTTTGATCTCCAGGAGGTGGTTGAGGTCGACTGCTACTATCTTCCCCCTTTTTGTCATCACTGCCCTGATTGAGATAGGCAATGAGTTTTGCATGGTGATTACCTAGGGAAGCCAATTGTCCTTGTGTTTCTACGCGGAACTCAAGTAGTTCGTTGCAAATATCAGCTAATTTGTCATCAAAATCCTTAGATAACGCAACCTGGAGATCCTTCACTTCTTTTTGACTAGCAGCTAAGTCTGTCGATAATATCGCATTTTGAGTTCGGACAGCTTTGAGAGCGAGCGACAGTGCATTGTTATAATTTTGAGCTTCCTGGCGACTACGTTTGAATAAACCCCGGAAGGTTTCAATTTTATCAGCAAGACTGTCAAGGAAGACTCTTTCAACATGATTGATTTTGCACATCACTTCGATATGAGCATCACTTGTCTTCCAAAAATCCCTCGATTGATTAGCAACAAGATTGGAGAAAGATTCCCGAAGAGCAGCAAGGGAGGCAGAGATGGTTGTGGCAGAGGAAGGCAGAATAAATTGATCAGGAGCTGAGTCATCTTCCAAATGAATGTCATATTCAACAAAGTGCATGGAATAATCAGTTGATGTAGACAGAGAGTGGGGACGCTGGTCTAAAAACGACTGTACACTCTGATCAACAAACACTGAACTGACAACTGACTGAACATCACGCAAAAAGGATCTTTCTGCATCAATAGTTGACACAAAATTACGGATATCGTCTGTACTCAGACCACCAAACAAACAATACCGAGCAAAAACTATACACAGCTGATACCATCCCCAATACGTTACTGTCGGCCTTCGAGACCCAAAAACTGGAGTTGATTCCACAAAAGCAATAGCTCTACAAAAATTAAGAGAGCCAACCAGCAGTATCTTACCAGAGACAAAGAATTTGGCAGCTTCAATACACACATCTGCCCAACTCTTCTTCATCACCTTAAAGAATTCACTGATTGGAGGTAGAGTATCCACATACGAAATGCGATGTGAAATTTCAGTACAAATAACTTGCTTTGGAAAAGGCTTCCAATAATATGCACATGGCTCAATTACCCAAATTCCGTTAACACGAAGCATTGTCCTGATCCAGCAGGATGAACGAATGTTGGTGTTGGATCGGGCGATGACTGCGCCACGATCACGATTTGGACCCTGAAAAACTGAATAGCAACACGTCTTTTCCCTTCTAAGACTGTGTGCCTGCGATAACTGCTTCAACTCGTCTAAAACAAATAAATGAAGGTTGGATAACATACCCAGAACCTTCAAATAAATAGCGGACGAACCTTCAATCGGAACAAAATTTATTCTATGAGCTTCCAAAAACTTTCGAATCAACAACTCTCTGTACTTTGTCAGTATATACTTCTTTCGCTGAAGAGCTTCTCTTGTGGAATCTGTTTCAGCCCTAAAAAAAACCTGTTCCTCCTTCTCATATATATCCTCTATCTTTAAGTTGGCTAAATTTTTAAGACTGAAAGAATTAAAGAACCGATCTACCTCATCTATAACTCGTTCCCTCAACTGTACAAGAAGATCAACATCTGCAACGATCAACAAAAATTGTTCTTTGGCTGTGTTACCTTTTACGGGATCCACTATCTCCAGGGGCGCCTTCCCCTTAGCATCAACAGGAATCTTGGGAAGACTGACCTTGTACCAGTCTCCTTCATTGATTCCTGGAATCGATACACTCTTTCCCAATTGTATATTCGTAATTTCTCCAAGAGCAGATGGTAGAGGGCAATCGACTGGAATTGTCAACAAAATTTCTTCAAGAGACATTGACTCATCACCAGTTAGCTTCTCCTCATCCTTTGCAGTTTCAGACTTAGGCTCTGTCACGATATATTCAGCTGAAGCATCTACACTGCTCTCATTCTTATCAAAGATCTGCAACTACTGCTCCCTAACACCTGATCCAAAATCATATGTTTTCATTTCTTCATCTGTATCGCTGGCTGTTATAATCGGTCTATCAGCTTCCTGAGCAGTTAATTCTTCATAGGAAAGATTAAATCACTGATCCGTCTCCTCATTTATTGGGACTATCTGTTCCCTGACGTATGTTCCTTCAACATCAACAGTTTGTTCTTCTTCCTCTGCTTCATTCTGAGCAGTCTCAGCTATCACCTGCTCAATAATGAGGTCCACGTCGTCAGTAGACGTGGTTCGCACTTCCTCAGCAGTAGACTCCACTACTGGTTCATTTTCCACCATGGGCTCGGATGCCTTCTCAGTAAGGCCACCAACAATTGTTTCTTCAACAACAAGGACATCCGATGTCGCTTCCCTTTGTTCCTCAAAAATATTCTCCACGGCCTCCTCAACAGCTCCCCGCTCTGTAGCAATTTCATCATCAGAATCCGTGAGCAGATGAAACCTCCTCCTCTTCGATTTTCTCTTTGGCACAGGAGATTGCTCAGCAGGTGCGGCCGGAGTCGGCTCAACAATTTGTAGAGGAACAGCCTCTTGTGCTACAATAATATGTACTGAACCCTTATCAGCCTTTCCAACTTTGGCTCTCTTTTTCTTTGAAACAAATGGCTCGACCACATCAGCAGTAGCTGGTCGCTTTTGAGACACAGCCCTTTTAACGGATGCTCTCTTCATCCTGGGTTTTTCTGCTACTTCCTCCACAATAACATTCTCATTGATCACAACATACCTGTGAACCATTTTCTTTGTCAGAATCCTATGAGAGGGAAACGCTTTGGAGTTTCCTAACTCTAAGGCTGGTACATTCTTCAACAGAACGCAAATTTGAATAGCATACCCCTTTGCTTGCCTTGATCCTACGGTCACCATTTCCTTAAAAATGTTGAATAACAACCTTCCCCAGTTGATTTTAACACCCCCAATGATAGCAGCCATCAAAAGAAAACGCTCATGAGTGACGACATCAAATGACCCTGCCTTCACAAATATTGACTTTTCCAGAATGTCGCTAAGAAGTCGAAACTCAATCTTCATCTCGTTCTTGCAGGAGATGCTCACTTGTTCACCAGAATCAGAGAAAATGCTTCTCGCATCAAACACAAGATCCTTCTGAACCTCAGACAAGTCTGTTAACCCATCCATGGGCAACTCAAACGCCCCTGCAAAGATTTCCTCAGAAATTTCCACTAACGTCCCTTGTATGGTGCTGACCACCATTCATCCCTTACAGATCCATTCTGAAAAAATTCTGTTAAAGCATCTTCGTCAAATATGGCGAGACACCCTAGAAAGCCTTTCAGGCCGGACGTCACAAGGGCTTCAAACATTGCTACAATTCCAGTCGTCCATGGCAAGGACTGAGTCGAACGAAACGTGAAGGCTGCTGCTTATCAGTGAAGTTGCCATTGAAGAAAGTTGACTGAGTGCGAAGAAGCCTGAAAAGAAATATCTGCAATACGAAAACACGAAGAACACGAGTGCAAGAGATGCTAGAGAATTATGCGCAAGGTGTAAAAATGAGAAATAAAACACTGTAAATAACTATGGAATGTTAATCGATGAAAGAGAGAGAAAATTTTGATGTGACGTTTCGCATGATAACAACCACGTGTCATTCATCCAACGGCGCGTACAACATTTTGAAAAGATTTTATCAAAATTGCGAAATAGGAAAAATATTTTTAAATTATTTCAAATTCTGACCGCGAGGGTGAAAAGGTAAATAACTAGTTGGCGCCAATGTTGTATAACGTCACAGCTGGTTTAATATATCGCTGAGGGTAGAGTAGGATCTGATCACAAATAAGTATCAGATGTGTATATGTGGCGTATGAGTGTATCCAGATCCCGCATATTCAGCTGACGTAGCACTTAACAATTCAGATCCTGATTCCCCCTACGATTAAGATCTTATCCAACGCAATATGCTTTCCTCAGCTGAAGGTCTTTGCGTTCCCCCTGAACACAAGACTTGCAGCTAAGTTACGCAACAGCTGTCAACCTGCAAATTTTTAGTGCATAGATAATTCAAGGCAATTCTAAGAGACCTAATATGTTTCTAAAATAAAAAAAACTTAGCGTCTGGTAGAGGCTTTGTGAAGATGTCAACTACTTGCTGTTCAGTCGACACATACTCCAGCCGGAAGTCTTTCTTTAGCACGTGGTCCCTTATGAAATGTGTTGGGAAAAGTGGTGGAGGATCCGGATCCCACTTCCCGGGGCGCAGCGGAAAAACAAAAATTTGCCCGAAAAGTGTTCAATACATTCAAAAAATCTACAAACATACATAGGGTGTTCGTAGATGATTACCTTGCTGGCGTCTAGGCGCCTGGCTCCGACCAGTTTCACGAGAAAACCGGCACTTCAAACTGTAGGCGGTGGTAGATCGTCAATCAGGTCCACGACCGGATTCAATCTTCCTCCAATCAGCCTACACTAGAAAGCTGATGGATTTTGCACGGACGGAAACACCTCTTCAGGATGGTCGGAACAAGTCCGACGCATGGAGGAGCCGACGGCGGCGCGTGGTGGCCGAGAGGAGAAGAGAGGTGGGCGGAAGATTTGTCTAGTGTGGAGGCTAGGGTTATGAATAATGATCCAAGTTATTAAGCCCTAGATGTAACTTATAATTATAAGCTAATCATGGGCTTGAACCGGCCCAATGGACTTGGGTCAAACCCAGGTCCATATAAACATTAGTTTCGTTTAATTCACCACAGTTCCATCATAGCTCTGATCATCAATCAGATCGGACATATCGAATCAGTTTCCAAAACTGAATGTTATGACGTAAAAAACAATTTTTCAGATACCTAGTCCAAAATGACAGTTTTGCCCCTCAACAGCGGGAAATCGCAATTTGACCCCTGTTGACTTTTAGGAAGTCGCACTCCCTAAAATCCTCATCCTATGCTCAACACATTGAGCTCACTTTCCGTGCGGGAATCATGAATCCGGTACTTGTGTGACCCTCAATGGTTCAGGGATACAGCTAGTCGTGGGCCCACAATCATTGTTGCTCCGAAATCACAATTTCGGACTTGCCCAACGGATCATGGTAAAGCGCCTAGCAACATCGCGCCATGATCCCCTAGGTATCACTGATAGTGCCTGCAAGAACCAGTTGGTCGTGGTTAGCGTACAGTACGGTCCTTTCAACACATATATCCCGATCAGATCAACGACCATTGGTAAATCGAGAGTCGATAAAGATCCGATAGCTATGCATACATCTTGGAGATTGAATAGTGAAATCGCGAGTGTTACTAGGTAAACCCATTTACCTAAAACACTTCTAGTACTCTGGCCAGAGATTTATACACTATTATCCCCTCAGATAGCATAGGATATCCACGCATGAGAGCGAGCGGTGAATCCTCGACAACGAAGCATCGACTCCTACATGCATCGGGACCTCACCCAATCCCGCCGCCTAATGACCCCAAGTGAGTCGGCAAACAGGTCAAAGTGAGACGCCTATCATGTAGAGTCTCAATGACGTTTCGAGTCGTGAGGACTAATCAGTACAACCAAGACCTCGGACTTATCCACTCGACAAATGGTAGCCACTTGGAAAGTCCGAACGAGGGTAGTTCGATAGATCACCAGGTCACTATCCATCTGCATGCTCAGAACATCACAATGTTCCCTACCAATGAAACATGGTACTTCGCATCGCAGATGCTAGTCTCAAGCTCGGGCGGCCTTATCCTCATTTTGACAGCCCAATCGACTAGGAACGAATTCAGAATACACAGTGACTATTAGATGTGTTTCATGATAGCCGTCATACCCACTATCACATCTAACATACACTATGGTGCATTCTAGGTCTTTATCCAACACAATTGTTAAGATTATAATAATAATGAAAATAAAGAACGCCATAAACAAAATGCGAATATCATATATAAAGATCGTTTCATACAAGAGTCTATAAAACCCACACGCCACAAGTTGGCTAGTTGGGCATCTACTCTAACAAAATGATGCCTGATATTTATGTGCTTTGTCCTTGAATGCAGTACTGGATTTTGGGTGATCTCTATGGCACTGGTGTTGTCATAGAGAATGGGCGCTTCAGAAGCATCAATGCCATAGTCCTTCAGCTGGTGTTGAATCCATAGTGTTTGAGCACAACAGCTGCCGGCTGCTAGGTACTCCGCTTCAGCTGTGGACGTTCCAATGGACGTCTACTTCTTACTGAACCAGGAAATCAGTCGATCCCCTAAAACTTGACAAGTCCCACTTGTGATTCTATGATCAATCATACATCCTGCGTAGTCTGCATCACTATAACCGATTAGTTGAAAGCCTGAGTCTTTGGGATACCAAAGACCCACGTTGGAAGTGCCTTTCAAATATTTTAAAATGCGTTTCACGGCTATATAATATGATTGTTTAGGCTCTGCTTGAAATCTAGCAGACAAACAGACAGCGAACATGGTGTCTGGTCTGCTAGCAGTTAATTATATCAAAGAGCCAATTATACCGCGATAAAGTGATACCTCAATGGCAGATCCAGATTTATCTTTATCCAGTTCAATTGAGGAGCTCATAGTGGTCGCAACTGTTGAGCAGTTGTCCATGCCAAATTTCTTCAGCAGTTCTTTCATGTACTTAGCCTGGTTAATGAAAATTCCATTCTCCAACTGTCTCACTTGTAATCCCAGAAAGAATGTCAGCTCCCCCATCATGCTCATCTCAAACTTGTCCTGCATTAACTTGGAAAACTTCTGGCACAATTTGGTGTTGGTTGACCCAAAGATAATATCATCGACATAGATTTGAACTAATAAGACATGATCGGCTTTAACAATTTAAACAGTGTCTTATCAACTGTGCCTATTGTAAAATCATGCTTGATTAAGAATTTAGACAATGTATCATACCAAGCTCTAGGTGCTTGCTTCAATCCATATAGAGCTTTATCCAATTTATAAACGTGTTTTGATAGGTATGATCTACGAATCCAGGAGGTTGTGCAACATACACTCCTCTGTTAAGATGCCATTGAGAAATGCACTCTTAACATCCAGTTGAAATACTTTAAAACCTTTGAATGCTGCATATGAAAGGAACATGCGGATGGATTCTAGCCTAGCTACTGGTGCAAACGTTTCATCAAAGTCTATTCCTTCCATTTGCCTAAAGCATTGTGCTACCAGTCTAGCTATATTTCTAGTTAATATTCCATCTTCATTCAGCTTGTTCCTAAAGACCCATCGTGTTCCTATAACTGAATCCTTAGAATGTCTAGGTACAAGTTGCCATACATTATTTCTCTTAAACTGATTTAATTCCTCCTGCATAGCGTCAATCCAGCTGGGGTCTGCTAAGGCTTCATCTATTTGTTTAGGTTCTATATGTGAGATGAAAGCTGAATCAAAATGATCATGCAATAGCTGGCTTCGTGTGCGAACAGGAGATTCGATGTTACCTATGACCTGCTCAGGTGGATGATTTGTATTCCACCGAAGATCAAGTCCAATTGGGTTTGCTTCCTGTTCTGCTTGAATTTCTTGCTGGATAGTCACTTCTGGATTTTCTGAAACCAATTGATGATTTGAGTTGCTGGCTTGTGTGTCAGATGTTGGTCTAGATACCAATTGATGTGAAGTACTCCCAACTGGTGCGACAGTTTTTGGTCTATGTGTGGCAAGATCTACTTGTGCAACATCTTTTTGAGCAGCATCTTGTGCATTTGTCGTTTGAGCTCCAGCAGCAGGCACACTAGGTAAGATCTGATCATGCGTTGAGTCAACGTTAGTCAAATCAATGACTACTGGATTTGGATTACCTGTCAGATCTTGTGATGCATTGTTGTGTGGGGTGTCCATTGCTGGTTCCATCTCTGCTGAATGTCTTTGTGGTGCCACGTCATCATCTGAGTCATCAATGCTGGATGATTCTAGATGTGTACATAGATCGTTAAGGCTGGCAGCTGAGTTGGATCTAAAACTTGTCTCATCGAAGACAACGTGTGCTGACTCTTCAACAGTTAGACTTCTATTGTTGAATAATCGATAAGCCTTACTCACTGCTGAGTAACCTATACCTGCATCAAATTTTGCATCAAAAGCTGTTAGGTGCTTCTTTCCATTATTATGAATGAAACATCTACACCCAAACACCCTGAAATATGAAACATCAGGTTTCTTGCCACTCCAGATCTCATATGGGGTTTTACCGTGCAACTTATTAATCATAGATCTGTTCTGATGTAGCAAGCTGTGTTAACTTCTTCTGCCCAGAATATTTGTGAAATACCAGAATAAGCAATCATAGATCTAGCAGCTTCTTTTAAAGTACGATTTCTCCTCTCAGCAAGCCCGTTCTGCTGAGGAGTTCTAGCTGCTGAAAGCTCATGCTTTATCCCAATGTCTTCTAGATAAGAAGTTAATTTATGATTTAAAAACTCAGTAACACGATCACTTCTTATCCTGTTGACTGTACAAGATCTGTCATTTTGCAAATGTTTTAAAAGGCGTATTATCTGATCAGCGGTATCAGATTTTGCCTTTGAAAACAACACCCAAGTAATTTTTGTAAAATCATCAATAACAACTAGGGTGTAGTTCGTTCCCCCTAAGCTATTTACGGGAATAGGACCAAAAAGATCCATATGTAAGAACTCTAAGCTTCAGGAAGAACGTTTACCGCCTTTCTTATTAAAAGTAGATTTGATTTGTTTACCAAGTTGACATGCGGCACAGATCTTGTCCTTTGAAAAATTGATTTTGGGCAGACCAGAAGCCATTTCATGCTGACTCAAATGACCAAGAATTTTAAAGTTTAGATGGTTCATTCGTTGATGCCACAACCAGATCTTGGAAGAGTTTTCTGCTAAGAAAATTTGTTCAGATCCCATGGGTTCTGACCAATTGATAATGTAGGTATTCCCCGATCTTTTACCTACCAATACAGTCAGTCCTTCTGGACTCTGAACAGTGCATGTGTGCTGTTGAAAATTAACTATGTAACCCTTGTCACATAGCTGAATAATGCTAATTAAATTGTAACGCAGGCTATCAACAACTAAGACATCAGATATTGAAATGTTACCGTGGATAAGCTTACCCTTACCCACAGTAATACCATGAGTGTTATCACCAAACACAAATTTTTTGCTCCTCTGTGAGGTATAACATCTGTCATCAGCTATCAGATATTGAAATGTTACCGTGGATAAGCTTACCCTTACCCACAGTAATACCATGAGTGTTATCACCAAACACAATTTTTGCTCCTCTGTGAGGTATAACATCTGTCATCAGCTTTTGATTTCCTGTCATATCTATTTCACAGCCGCTGTCCAAGTACCATATGGTTGATTCATCAGTAGATTTGTACATGTTGTTCTGCAATCATAAAAACAGATTTTGGTACCCAAATTTACTTGGGTCCATATAGGATTACCCCTTTCGGGACCCATACTTGAATTATTTTGACAGCTTTCCCAGTATGATAGTCCATAAGGGTCTGTGCATAAGTACTGTGAGATCTGTTGAGCTTTGGTTTGGTATTTTGACCATTTAGATCTCTACGGGGCCTAACATTTTTCCATTCAGACTTAACCTTCTCATAGCCACGTCTTTGTTAGTTCTGAGCAAACAATTGGATACAACTTTCGCCTTTTCCTTGTCAAGTCTGTTCTTTAGCCGACCAGAATTAGAACTCTCGGGTCTGTCATAACCAATACCAGCTTTTCCTTTCTTATTCAATGGCTCTGAGTGTCAGGCTTCGTGCTCACAACAGAGTAAAATCACACAAACACAAGCGGAAGCTACTAAAAAAGCGGGTAAAATTTTTGCTTTTGGCCTGGCGGTTTAAAACGATATAATTTAAAATACGACAATACTTAAAATTGATATCCCAGTTTAACAAAACCACCACAACAAACGGTACAACATAAACACATGTAACAGATACCTGGTAACCACCACAACTGAATACAACCAAATACGACAAGAGCACAGGGCATCCCCTGGCTAACTGTACTGATACATAAATATATGCTATACGCTACTGTGGCACTCTAACCACCACCTGCGGCACCTCCAGCCGGGTTAGCTCCACGACCAGCTAGATAACATGAACAACACAACAGGCAAGGAAATCAAACCAAGCCCCAGAGGGACATGGGGTCAAACCCCAGTACGGAGAGCAACTGAAACAGCTAAAGAAAAGCATAAGATAAAATGCAAATGCTATGCATGAGACACCAGATAACAGCTGAAGGCTACAACCGATAAGGGATCCAAGGAAGCTCAAACATAGCTCCACAGAATCTGCAACAAACAGTGGCCACGAGGTGTGTTCAAAGTGTGGTAATGAGCCACTCGCCTTGACACCACACCCGAATACCAGATGCATCAAACAACTCAACCTGCCGTTGCACAACTCATGAACTGTGGTAGTTAACCTCTCGACGCATGAGGGCTTACAATCCCAGCAGGGAGATGAGAGTGCGGTATCGCCGCTCGCCCTCTCTTCCTGGTAAGAAACAACAGCACAATACAACAAGATACGAGACACCGTTGCACAACTCATGAACTGTGGTAGTTAACCTCTCGACGCATGAGGGCTTACAATCCCAGCAGGGAGATGAGAGTGCGGTATCGCCGCTCGCCCTCTCTTCCTGGTAAGAAACAACAGCACAATACAACAAGATACGAGACAACAAAACAATACACAATACGGCTGAGATCTAAAATGCAAGTGATATAATGCGTGTATGCACATAACATAGACAGTAAACACTGGCAGCAATAACTAAACAACAATCAGCCATCACTGCATTTACCGATACCAAATCTCACGCTGTAACAAGCTCAACCCGTACCTTAACTTTGTGCAACGATTACCACAACAAGGGTCCCGAGAATTCTGGTTTAGACCTGCTAAACACACAACGCACAAAACATAAATCCCACGAAACACGGCACAGAACTCACGGTTGGGAGTTATACACTCCAACCAGCAATCATACTACTCAACAAGTCAACAGGAAGCTCAATAACAAAGCTCTAAGGTAAGATCTTATCTCTAAATAGAAGGGCTACCTGCACAGCGAACACACGGCCGAAGGAAGCACTTCGCGATCTTACTTCCAGCTAACAACAGCTCCCAAGAGTGGTATAAAATGAAAGTGATTCTCAATAGGAGTCCAACACTACCTAGAACGTCCAAAATGGTGACCAGAAACGATGGGAATTCGTTGGAGAAACTCACGGTGAACAGTGTTCCAGGGTTCGAAGCGAAGAACAACAATCGGGAGAAAATACCGCTAAGTATGGAATCTGATAATCCAGTCGAAGACCAAGTCTTCTAATATATATATACACTTCACACCACCTGACAGCAGCAAAAGCGGGTTCCACCGACAAAACCACTAGACACCACTAAAAACCCAACCAGCAGTCGAAAGACAAACCAAAGGCTGAATTTCTCAAACAACGCTAAGCAAAACGGCGTCGCATCAACTTAACCAAACGACGTTGCATAGGATACGTCATCCTTGCTGTCAACAGCTGATTAACCAAACCAGCAGCTGGATAAAAAAATGCAACAGATCCCTGAACAGTGAATGTCTAACGCGACCAGCAGCTGATTCCCAAAACGCTGTGTTTCAACTAAATAAAACGGCGTCGTAAAGAACCCAACAGCTGATCAATACTGAAGGCAAACGCACCAGCTGCTGAATATAAAACGTGCTAACTAACCAACATCTGAAATCCACGTAGGCGCTATTGCAGATTCTTAACCTAACACAACGTCAGATATAATATACGCGTTCAACAGATCTCTACTGTTCACTAGGTCAAAACGACGAAGTTTGCACCCTATACAAAAACCAACAGCTGGTCTCTAACGCGAAATTACCAAGCTGTCCAGAATAATTTCAAATGTGAAATCCGACCCAAAATTATATACAAACCTTCCAAATGAAATCTAAACATCCAGAATCCCTTAAGAACCGATTAATCCAACAATTAATCTTGTTTTAAATTTCAGGTCTCACACTGAGATCTGGTCATGATACCTTACCGACTCACATGGATCATGTATCACACTAGCTTTGACAAAGCTCATCTTTTTGAACTTGTCATACACTAGCTGTGACTGAGTACTTGTTTCTCCAGATCTGCTTTCACTACAAATGAAATCTAAACATCCAGAATCCCTTAAGAACCGATTAATCCAACAATTAATCTTGTTTTAAATTTCAGGTCTCACACTGAGATCTGGTCATGATACCTTACCGACTCACATGGATCATGTATCACACTAGCTTTGACAAAGCTCATCTTTTTGAACTTGTCATACACTAGCTGTGACTGAGTACTTGTTTCTCCAGATCTGCTTTCACTAACATTGAAACCCAAGCCAGATTTATCATTAATTAGCTTTTGACTCTCTTGCATCTTGTTCAAAAAAACTGAAGACTTTGTCCAGGAGCTCATCACCTCATTTAAACTTTCGTTTTCAGCTTTGAGCTCACTAGATTCATTTTTCAACAATTCATTCTCAGCGATCAGCTTATTCAACTTGGTTTGTAAACTGTCAGCTTCACCAAGTTCAACAGTACTTGTTTCTACTGAAATATTTTTCAAATCAGCATTTTCAGCTTTAACTTCCTTGAATGTGTGAGAAAGCTTCATGTACTCTTTGACCATATCATTAAGTGCACTGACAAGGTCTTCTTGTGTAAATTCAATATTGGAAAAATCAAATACCTCGTCATCTGAAGTTTGATCAGCCATGAGACAGTGAACTTCCTCCTGTTCACTATCGCTTGAAGAAGAACTGCTTGATGAGGAATCAGAATCTCAGTCCGCCCAGCTTTTGGTGCTTTCTTCTGCAACCAGTACTTTTCTATCATACTTTCTGTTGGGCTTCTTGTCAGATCTTGTCCTCATCCTCCTATCCTTGGATCTATCCTTGGATCTTTCTTTAATTTGATCATCATTCTTCTCATCTCTTCTGTATCGATCCTCCTTATTTGGCCTGTTGCAATCAGCTGCAAAGTGCCCTGGACGTCCACAATTAAAACAGTTCATATCAGTTGTGACTTTATCATTTTTATGGACATTATTATAAGGAGTATAAGGGTTGTAGGATCTTCTCAAGTATTTCCCAAACTTCTTAACGAAAAGGGACATGACGTCGTAGTTGAGTTGATCAGCTGTCTTGCTAGTGCTTGGAGAGCACTGTTCAGATGTTGTTGCCGCCAATGCTTTGGTTGGTTGAGATGTTGAGGGTCCAGCTTCAGATCTTGTCTCCAGTTCAAACTCATAAGCTTTGAGATTTGCAAAGAGATCATGCAGTTCCAGTTTGCGCAGATCTTTAGATTCCCTCATCGCCATTGTCTTCACATCCCACTCTCTGGGCAGCACTCTCATCACCTTCAATGCCAACTCACGGTTGCTGTATTCTTTACCCAAACTGGTAAGCTCTATTACAACAGCACTGAAGCGCTCATCAAACTCTATCATTGTTTCTCCATCCTTCATCTTCATAGATTCATATTTATGCTTAGCGACAGTCATCTTGTTCTCTTTTGTCTCATCGTTTCCTTCACATATTTGTCTCAGCTTTTCCCAAATATCTTTCGCTGCAGCGCAGGTTTTTATCTTGCTGAACATTTTTTTGTCCAGAGTCTTGTAGAGAATGTACATGGCCACATTGTCCAGATTTGCTTTCTTTTTGTCTTCATTTGTGTACTCATGTCTGCTCTTCTCCAAATACTGATGCTCGCCATTAGATATAGCAAATGCCAAGTTTGGCTTCATAATCTTCATCGGCCCTTCTGTGATAACTGACCACATGTCATCATCCTGAGTAGCCAGATGCGCTTGCATGCGAATCTTCCAATCATCGTAGTCCTCCTTAGAAAACATAGGAATTTTGTTGTGAGAAGTAGACATATTTGAATAAAATAAAGCACAATCAACAGACTGTTCAATAACTGAGATGCGCAGGCTCTGATACCAATTGATAGGATCAATATGGAACGAAAACAGGCTTAGGAGTTCAGAAGGGGGGGTTGAATGAACTCCTTGGTATTTTTAAATTTTCGAAACCTTTAAAACAATTTTTACAAGCACACGCTCAACTTAAATCGCAGTTACCAGATTTAAGGTATCTCAGTTTAATGCTGATTTCTTGGCTAACAGTAATTGTGCGGAAATAAGCCAATCAATCAGTGAACAGTTAAAGCAATAAGTAAATGCAGTAATGTAAAAGTATAGGGAGAATTTGTTTATGGAAGTTCGGATATCAATATCATATGTCTCCCCTGTTAGAGTAGATGCCCAACTAGCCAACTTGTGGCGTGTGGGTTTATAGACTCTTGTATATGACAATCTTTATCTATGATATTCGCATTTGTTTATGGCGTTCTTTACTTTCATTGTGTTGTATGATGATTAAAAATTGCGTTGAGTAAAGACCTAGAATGCACTATAGTGTATGTTAGATGTGATAGTGGGTATGACGGCTATCATTAAACACATCTAATAGTCACTGTGTATTCTTAATTAGTTCCTAGTCGATTGGGCCGTCAAAATGAGGATAAGGCCGCCCGAGCTCGAGACTAGTATCTGCGATGCGAAGTACCATGTTTCATTGGTAGGGAACATTGTGATGTTCTGAGCATGCAGATAGATAGTGACCTGGTGATCTATCGAACTACCCTCGTTCGGAGTTTCCAAGTGGTTACCATTTGTCGAGTGGATAAGTCCGAGGTCTTGGTTGTACTGATTAGTCCTCACGACTCGAAACGTTATTGAGACTCTACATTATAGGCGTCTCACTTTGACCCGTTTTCCGACTCACTTGGGGTCATTAGGCGGCGGGATTGGGTGAGACCCCGATGCATGTAGGAGTCGATGCATCGTTGTCGAGGATTCACCGCTCGCAGACATGCGTGGATATCCTATGCTATCTGAGGGGATAATAGTGTATAAATCTCTGGCCAGAGTACTAGAAGTATTTTAGGTAAATGGGTTTACCTAGTTACACTCGCGATGTCACTATTCGATCTCCAAGATATTTGCATAGCTATCGGATCTTTAATGACTCTCGATTTACCAATGGTCGTTGATCTGATCGGGATATATGGATTGAAAGGACCGTACTGTACGCTAACCACGACCAACTGGTTCTTGCAGGCACTATCAGTGATACCTAGGGGATCATGGGGCGATGTTGCTAGACGCTCTTACCATGATTCGATGGGCAAGTCCGGAATTGTGATTCCGGAGCCACAATGGTTGTGGGCCCACGGCTAGCTGTATCCCTAAACCATTGAGGATCACACAAGTACTTGATTCAAGATTCCCGCACGGATACAGAGCTCAATGTGTTGAGCATAGAAGGAGGATTTTGTAAGTGCGACTTCCTAAAAGTCAACAGGGGTCAAATCGTGATTTCCCGCGGTTGAGGGGCAAAACGGTCAGTTTGCACTGGGGTTCTGAAAAATGGTTTTTCAGATCATAATATTCAGTTTTGAAAACTGAGTCGATCGGTCCGATCTGATCGTCAATCGGAGTTATGATGATACCGCAATGAATTAAACGAACCGAATGTTGACATGGACCTGGGTATGACCCAAGTCCATTGGGCCGGTTCAAGCCCATGTACCAACTTTATTTAATTAAGTTGGGTTAGGGCCTTAATCATTGTGACTAACACATAAACCCTAGTCTCTAAAGCTCTTGGCCGCCGCCCCCTATCCCTCTCCTCACGCACGGCCGCCGCTTGTCGCCGCCGCCGCCTCCTCCCTCGTCGGAACTTGTTCCGGCCAACCTTTCGAAGAGAATCCGTCCGCGCTGATCTCGTCAGACCTTCTAGTGCAGGCTGACGAAGGAGTCTCCCTTCCAGTCGTGGACCTGATTGACGTAATCTACCGCCGCCTACTGTGAAGTGCCGGTTTCTTCGTGAAACTGGTCGGAGCCAGGCGCCTAGACGCCAGCAAGGTAACTGACTAAACACCCTATGAATGGTTCATATTGTGTTATTATTGAATTGTATTGAACGTTTCCCGGCCTAATTTTATTCTTCCGCTGTCTCGCCGGGAGACGGGATCCGGATCCGCCACGGTTCCCCAACATTGGTATCAGAGCCATGGCTCGGATCCTTCAATACAATTGTTGCCATAATTGTATCTAATCTCTTTTTTAGATTTGAAATCGATCAAAGAAACAAAAAAAAATTTCGTGAATTGGCCACCAGCCGCCGCCGTGTGCGGCGGCCCCCTCCCCCCCGCGCGCATGTGCGCGCGCGCCATGCGCATGTCGCCAAGAATTGGCCGCCTCCTTCTCGCATGGAGGCCGACCAGTAGCAGTTGATTGCGCAAGCTGTTGCGCCAACAAACGGCGGCCGATGGTTGACATTGGCTAGCGGCCCATGCGCAATCTGTTGCGCGATGATGGCCGGCCGGTGCAAGAAACGTTGCACAATTTGTTGCACAAATGATCGGCAGCATGCTTGGCGCGGCCGCGCGGCCTGCGTCGTGATGGAGCGCAACCAGTGCGCCTTGATGGGCGCACGCCTGCGGCAGGAGGCGCCGCTGTTGGCGCGGCCAGGCCGCGCGTCATGCGGCCAGCGTGCGGCCGAGCACCGCACGCGATTTGTGGCAGCGGCCGCCGCCCGGTGAATCTCCGGCAGCGTGCGATGGCTAAATTTCTTCTAGATTAAGTTCGGGCCTGTCCCGGGCAGCCCGTGAAGTTTTCGGGCCGATATTCGATATCGGGCCCAATTTGATCGATTTTGAAATTTTGAGATTTTTGGGCCCAAAATTGTTCTGGCCCAATATGATATAATTAAAATAGCAAAATGTGATTTTAATTGTAAAATATGATTTTATAATGAAATATGATTTTGTTGATTAAAATTTGATTTTATCGACAAAATACGATTTTATTATAAAATGCGATTTTATGATTAAAATATGATTTTGCGATAAATAATTGGATTATTTAAATTTATGCATTTTAATTAGATTATTGCATTGATTGGGATGATCGAGAGCCGTGCCCAAT
>KV018454.1:257562-273280 GCA_001598015.1 Dorcoceras hygrometricum
TTTCGAGTCGTGAGGACTAATCAGTACAACTAAGACCTCGGTCTTATCCACTCGACAAATGGTAACCACTTGGAAAGTCCGAACGAGGGTAGTTCGATAGATCACCAGGTCACTATCTATCTGCATGCTCAGAACATCACAATGTTCCCTACCAATGAAACATGGTACTTCGCATCGCAGATACTAGTCTCGAACTCGGGCGGCCTTATCCTCATTTTTGACGGCCCAATCGACTAGGAACATGTTCATAATACACAGCGACTATTAGATGTGTTTCATGATAGCCGTCATACCCACTATCACATCTAACATACGCTATAGTGTATTCTAGGTCTTTACTCAACACAATTGTAAATCATTACACACATAATGAAAGTAAGGAATGCCATATAAGAAAATGCGAATATCATATATAAAGATCGTTTGTACAAGAGTCAATAAAACCCACACGCCACAAGTTGGCTAGTTGGGCATCTACTCTAACAGGGTCATCTTGACACGTGATAGTAAACGGCGTCATATTATTGGGCCCTTACTGGACGTGAGGTGAATACATGGAGGTTGCACCGGCTGCAATCGGAAACTACCTTTTGGGGGTCATGGATGGCTGATATTATTCGGGTCCATGATTGCTTGATTGGGCTCCGTGTACCCACTAAAGAAACTTGCTTTCTCGATTTCATTAGAGGGTGGTTAAATCGTTAAAATAGTGGGAGGGTAATTCATAAAACTTAACGACCTTGTTTTATGTCTTAGCGATTATTTTATATATAGTTAGTGATGTATGTCTGTTTTCTTTCAGTATTACTGCATTACAAAATGGTTTCGATGAAAAACCCGCTCGCTGCTATACTTGATAGCAACAAGTTCACCGGTCTGAACTATCAAGACTGGCTTCGCAACCTCAACCTTGTGTTGGCTTCGGAGAAGCTCCTCTATACGATAGACAAGAGCCCTCCGGAGGAAACCCCTACCGCCGATATCAGCCCTGAGGAGCTAGTTACGCTTAAACAATTGTGGGACGACGAGGTTAAAGCTCGATGCTATGTGATGGCGTCGATGTCCAATGAAATGCAACGGCGCTTTGAGAAGACGAAGTATGCTGCTGACATACTTTTTCATCTCAACGAACTGTATAGGGAGAACTCTCGACATGAGAGGTTCACGGCTGTCAAGGAGCTTATGACGAGCCGCATGCGCGATGGGACTTCGGTCCGCGAGCATGGTGTTCGTATGATTGGGCTCGTTGAAAAGCTGTCGGGCCTTGATATCACACTTCCACACGAGCTATCTGTGGACGTGCTTCTCCTCTCACTGCCTGCTGCATTCGACCCTTTTGTGGTCAACTTCAACATGAACAAGCTGGCAGCTACCCTTGAAGAGGTGGTTAACATGCTTGTAGTGTTTGAAGGAACCATAAAGAAGGACAAGCCCGTCCTCCTTATGGGCTCTTCTTCCTCTGCGAATAAGGGGCCCAGACGCAAGGGAAAGAAGCGTTCTGCCCCTGCGAAGGAGGAAAAGCCCACCAAGAAGCCAAAGGCAAAGGCTTCCAATCCAAACAAGCATGAGGATGTTTGCCACCACTGCCACAAGCTTGGGCATTGGAGGAGGAACTGCAAGGAGTACCTCGAGCAGTTGCGAACTGCGAAAGGTATGTTCTATATCTAAATAAATATGTCTCTTAGTTCGACTTCTTGGGTACTTGATACCGGATGTGGATCTCATATCTGCAATGATTTGCAGGTGATGACAAGAAGCCGACGTCTTAGAGAGGGTGAGACCCACTTGAGGCTTGGAAATGGATCAAGAGTTGCTGCTATAGCTATAGGAGATGTCTATTTATTTCTGTCTTCTGATTTTAAGTTGTTATTGAGAAACGTTTTATTTGTTCCCGAATTAATAAAGAACATTATTTCTGTTTCTATGCTTGATAGTGATGGATGTTCTTGTATGTTTGGTAATTCGATTTGCAATATTTACAAGAATGAATGTTTGATTGGAATTGGGGAACGTGAAAACGATTTATACACCTTAAAATTAAAAGACGTTCCAACTCGCGATGTCGAAGCACATATAACAACGATTAAAAGGAAACACGATAACTTGAACACAGCACAACTTTGGCACGCTAGGCTAGGTCATATTTCTCTAAGTAGGATGAACAAGTTAGTTAGGAGTGACATCTTTGATCTGTCAGACATTAACTCCCTACCGACTTGTGAATCTTGTCTTAAGGGAAAGATGAATAAGCAACACTTCAAGGGCAAGGGTGAGCGTGCTCAAGGCCTATTGGATTTGATCCATACTGATGTGTGCGGCCCGTTTAGTATTGGTACTAAATACGGTCACACATACTTCATCACCTTTACCGACGATCACTCTAGGTATGGGTACTTGTACTTGATGAAGCACAAGTCTGAATCCTTTGAAAGGTTCAAAGAATTCAAGGCTGAAGTAGAAAATCAATTAGGCAAAAGTATTAAAGCACTTCGAACTTGAGTGCTGAATTTCAAGACTATCTAAAAGAGAATGGGATTCTCGCACAGTGGACCCCTACGGCCACACCACAGCTCAATAGTGTAGCGGAGCGTCGTAATCGAACCCTGTTAGACATGGTTCGATCTATGATGAGCTTCACTGAACTTCCTACCTCGTTTTGGGGCTATGCGCTCGAAAACGGCGGTAATGTTGTTGAACAATGTCCACACCAAGGCAGTGGATAAGACTCCATATGAGATATGGATGGGCAAACCACCCAAGTACTCATTTATGAGTATTTGGGGATGTCCTGCTTACGTGAAGCAGACAGTGGGAGATAAGCTGGATACGAGATCCATCTTATGCTACTTCATTGGGTATCCGAAGAATTACATTGGATACTACTTCTACTATCCGAGTGAAACGAAAGTGTTTGTTTCTAGGAATGCCACCTTTATGGAAAGAGAATTTCTACTTGATAGAAAAGGAAAAATAGTAGAACTCGAAGAGGTTCGAGATCCAATCGAAGTACCAGGTGAGTCTCCCGCACCTCCAGAGCCGGTAACAGAAATGGTCGCACCTAGGAGATCCGAAAGGGTTCCTAGGGCTCCTGAGAGATATGGTTTTCTCCTTGAAGATGATCAAGGTGATCAAGTTGTTGGAACTTGATAGAAAAGGAAAAATAGTAGAACTCGAAGAGGTTCGAGATCCAATCGAAGTACCAGGTGAGTCTCCCGCACCTCCAGAGCCGGTAACAGAAATGGTCGCACCTAGGAGATCCGAAAGGGTTCCTAGGGCTCCTGAGAGATATGGTTTTCTCCTTGAAGATGATCAAGGTGATCAAGTTGTTGGATCTGATCCAAGAACTTTCAAGGAGGCAATTTCCGATGCAGATTATAATTTGTGGCTTGAAGCAATGCAATCTGAGTTAGAATCGATGCATGCTAACCAAGTTTGGACTCTTGTTAATCCTCCCGAAGTAATTGTTCCTATTGGGTGCAAATGGGTATACAAGAGGAAACATGGGCCTGATGGTAAGGTAATGACCTACAAGGCACGACTTGTCGCGAAAGGTTACACTCAAAGGCAAGGTGTTGACTATGATGAAACCTTCTCGCCAGTCGCAATGTTCAAGTCAATTAGAATCTTGTTAGCCATAGCCGCATGGTACGACTATGATATATGGAAAATGGATGTGAAAACTACGTTCCTTAATGGAAACATTAAGTAAGAGATCTATATGACACAGCCTGAGGGTTTCACATCTGTTGGAAGCGAGCATAAGGTATGCAAGCTTCAGAGATCGATCTACGGTCTCAAACAAGCATCGCGAAGTTGGAACCTGAGATTCGATGAAACAATTAAGGAATTTGGTTTCATCAAGAATCCAGAGGAGCCATGTGTGTATACGAAGATAGATAAAATCGCTGTGACATTCCTTGTACTTTATGTTGATGACATTCTACTCATTGGGAATGATGTAGGAATGCTGCAGTCAACTAAAGTCTGGTTGTCTAGTAGATTTTCGATGAAGGACATGGGTGAAGCATCCTATATTCTTGGAATACAGATCTATCGGGATATCGAAACGGATGCTCGGACTCACCCGGGCCACCTACATCGATACCATACTTAAGAGGTTCTCTATGGAAGAGTCCAAGAGAGGACACCTACCTATGTGCCACGGGGTCACTCTATCAAAGTCTATGTGTCCGAAGACTAATGAGGAGATAGAGAGTATGACACATGTGCCATATGCCTCGGCAATAGGTAGTATTATGTATGGCATGATCTCGACTAGACCGGATGTCGCATATGCTCTGAGTGTCACGAGCCGCTACCAGGCCAACCCCGGCCAATTACATTGGAAGGCTGTGAAGGATATTCTGAAGTACTTACAAAGGACTAAGAATATGTTCATGGTCTATGGGAGTGGTGAACTGAAATTGGAAGGCTACACTGATTCTAGCTTCCAATGTGACGTGGATGATTCGATGTCAACCTCTGGATTTGTATTCATGCTCAATGGTGGTGCTGTCTCTTGGAAGAGTTCCAAGCAAGACACCATCGCGGATTCAACCACTGAGGCTGAGTACATTGCAGCATCAGCTGCTAAGGAGGCGATTTGGATAAGGAATTTCGTCCAAGAGTTGGGCGTCATTCCTAATGGAGTTGGTCCAGTCCCGGTGTACTGCGACAACACGAGTGCCGTTGCGCAAGCAAAGGAGCCTAGGTCTCACCAAAGATCCAAACATATACTGAAGAAATACCACATAATCCGGGATATTGTGGCTAGAGGTGACATAGCAGTTGAGAGAGTCACCTCTGCGGACAACATTGCTGATCCACTTATGAAGCCCTTGCCAGGATCGTTGTTTGAAAAACATCGGGAAACAATGGGACTACGTTTTATGAGTAGTTGGCTTTAGGGCAAGTGGGAGATTGTTAGAGTAGATGCCCAACTAGCCAACTTGTGGCGTGTGGGTTTATAGACTCTTGTATATGACAATCTTTATATATGATATTCGCATTTGTTTATGGCGTTCTTTACTTTCATTGTGTTGTATGATGATTAACAATTGCGTTGAGTAAAGACCTAGAATGCACTATAGTGTATGTTAGATGTGATAGTGCGTATGACGGCTATCATGAAACACATCTAATAGTCACTGTGTATTCTGAATTAGTTCCTAGTCGATTGGGCCATCAAAATGAGGATAAGGCCGCCCGAGCTCGAGACTAGTATCTGCGATGCGAAGTACCATGTTTCATTGGTAGGGACATTGTGATGTTCTGAGCATGCAGATAGATAGTGACCTGGTGATCTATCGAACTACCCTCGTTCGGACTTTCCAAGTGGTTACCATTTCTCGAGTGGATAAGTCCGAGGTCTTGGTTGTACTGATTAGTCCTCACGACTCGAAACGTCATTGAAACTCTACATGATAGGCGTCTCACTTTGACCCGTTTGCCGACTCACTTGGGGTCATTAGGCGGCGGGATTGGGTGAGACCCCAATGCATGTAGGAGTCGATGCATCGTTGTCGAGGATTCACCGCTCGCAGACATGCGTGGATATCCTATGCTATCTGAGATGATAATAGTGTATAAATCTCCGGCAAGAGTACTAGAAGTGTTTTAGGTAAATGGGTTTACCTAGTTACACTCGCGATGTCACTTTACGATCTTCAAGATGTATGCATAGCTATCGGATCTTTAACGACTCTCGATTTACCAATGGTCGTTGATCTGATCGTGATATATGGATTGAAAGGACCGTACTGTACGCTAACCATGACCAACTGGTTCTTTCAGGCAGTATCAGTGATACCTAGGGGATCATGGGGCGATGTTGGTAGACGCTCTTACCACTATTCGATGGGCAAGTCCGGAATTGTGATTCCGGAGACACAATTGTTGTGGACCCACGGCTAGCTGTATCCCTGAACCATTAAGGGTCACACAAGTACTGGATTCGAGATTCCCGCACGGATACTGAGCTCAATGTGTTGAGCATAGGAGGAGGATTTTGGAAGTGCGACTTCCTAAAAGTCAATAGGGGTCAAATCGTTATTTCCCGCGGTTGAGGGGCAAAACGGTCATTTTGCACTGGGGTTCTGAAAAATGGTTTTTCAGATCATAATATTCAGTTTTGGAAACTGAGTCGATCGGTCCGATCTGATCGTCGATCGGAGTTATGATGATACCGCAATGAATTAAACGAACCGAATGTTCACGTGGACCTAGGTATGACCCAAGTCCATTGGGCCGGTTCAAGCCCATGTACCAACTTTATTTAATTAAGTTGGGTTAGGTCCTTAATCATTGTAACTAACACATAAACCCTAGTCTCTAAAGCTCTTGGCCGCCGCCCCCTCTCCCTCTCCTCACGCACGGCCGCCGCTTGTCGCCGCCGCCGCCGCCTCCCTCGCCGGAACTTGTTCCGACCAACCTTTCGAGGAGAATCCGTCCGTGCTGATCTCGTCAGACCTTCTAGTGCAGGCTGACAAAGGATTCTCCCGTCCGGTCGTGGACCTGATTGACGTAATCTACCGCCGCCTACCGTGAAATGCCGGTTTCCTCGTGAAACTGGTCGGAGCCAGGCTCCTAGACGCCAGCAAGGTAACTGACTAAACACCCTATGAATGGTTCATATTATGTTATTATTGAATTGTATTGAACGTTTCCCGGCCTAATTTTATTCTTCCGCTGCCTCGCCGGGAGACGGGATCCGGATCCGCCACGGTTCCCCAACATCCCCTTCTTCCTTATCAGGAAGGTTCCACTAGAAAATTTGATTTTTACAGCCTCTTTAACCACCCAGTCACCGAGCCTCGCTCAAGATGAACTCATAGCAATGCCAAACAACAAGCAGACGCAGCTGCTGAATACAACACTTGGTATTTTTATCAAACTGCTATGTGTAGCACGTTTGTTACAAACTCAAATCAAATAACAACAGTGGAATACAAATGATTTTTGAGTGATTCCAATCTTCTGGTTTCTAAAACTGACACTCGATTCACAAAAGTGAACCAGAATATGAAATCTCGAAGGTAAAATCTGTGTAGATCAAAGGATGATGTTCTTCGAGATTGTGTTTATGGGACTTCAAATATTTTCGATTGAGAGCTTCTTTTTAAATCCCAGATGGTGATGAAAATAGAGATTATACTTGATTGAAAAGAACGATTAGCGAGTGTAAGTCCGAGAGTGAGAGAGCTTCTTCAATTCCAGCTATTTATACTAGGGGTGTCAATTCGGGTGGGTCGGGTGGGTTCGGGTCGGGTTGGGGTGAAAAGTAAAAAAAATATTCCCAACCCGAACCCAACCCGAACCCGAATCAACCCGAAATGGCTCAACCCGAACCTGATTTTTTTCGGGTGGGTTCGGGTTGGGTTATCGGGTTGAAGTGTATTTAGTGTTAATTTGGGTTGATCGGGTTGGGTTCGGGTCGGGTTGAATAACGGCGGCGGCTTGTAGAGAGGAGAGGGGGGCGGCGGCCAAGAGTAGGTTTAGGGTTTGTGTTATGTTGTTGTGTGTTGTTAATCAAGTCCTTAATCCTTTTAATAAGATTTGTAATGGACTTGGACCGGCCCATTGGGCCCGGGTCCAAATGACGATATCCATCACTACGACTTCATTACAACTCTGATCGCCGATCAGATCGGACCGATCGATTCAGTTTCCAAAACAGAATACTATAATCTGAAAAACCATTTTTCAGAACCCCAGTGCAAAATGACCGTTTTGTCCCTCAACAGCGGGAAATCCCGATTTGACCCCTGTTGACTTTTAGGAAGTCGCACTCCCAAAATCCTCTTCATATGCTCAACACATTGAGCTGAGTATCCGTGCGGGAATCTCTAATCCAGTACTTGTGTGAACCTCAATGGTTCAGGGATACAGCTAGCCGTGGGCCCACAACCATTGCGGCTCCGGAATCACAATTCCGGACCTGCCCAACGGATCATGGTAAGAGCATCTAGAAACATCGCCCCATGATCCCCTAGGTATCACTGATAGTGCCTGCAAGAACCTGTAGCGTACAGTACGGTCCTTTCAATCCATATATCCCGATCAGATCAACGACCATTGGTAAATTGAGAGTCGCTATAGATCCGATAGCTATGCATACATCTTGGAGATCGAATAGTGACATCACGAGTGTAACTAGGTAAACACATTTACCTAAAACACTTCTAGTACTCTGGCCAGAGATTTATACACTATTATCCCCTCAGATAGCATAGGATATCCACGCATGTCTGCGAGCGGTGAATCCTCGACAACGATACATCGAATCCTACATGCATCGGGGTCTCACCCAATCCCGACGCCTTATGACCCCAAGTGAGTCGGCAAACGGGTCAAAGTGAGACGCCTATCATGTAGAGTCTCAATGACGTTTCGAGTCATGAGGACTAATCAGTACAACCAAGACCTCAGACTTATCCACTCGACAAATGGTAACCACTTGGAAAGTCCGAAGGAGGGTAGTTCGATAGATCACCAGGTCACTATCTATCTGCATACTCAGAACATCACAATGTTCCCTACCAATGAAACATGGTACTTCGCATCGCAGATACTAGTCTCTAACTCGGGCGGCCTTATCCTCATTTTGACGGCCCAATCGACTAGGAACTTGTTCAGAATACACAGTGACTATTAGATGTGTTTCATGATAGCCGTCATACCCACTATCACATCTACCATACACTTAAGTGCATTCTAGGTCTTTACTCAACGCAATTGTAAATCATCATACACACAATGAAAGTAAAGAATGCCATATAATTAAATGCGAATATCATATATAAAGATTGTCATATACAACAGTCTATAAACCCACACGCCACAAGTTGGCTAGTTGGGCATCTACTCCAACAATCTCCCACTTGCCCTAAAGCCAACTACTCATCAGACGCAGTCCCATTGTTTCGCGATGTTTTTCAAACAATGGTCCAGGCAAGGGCTTCGTAAGTGGATCAGCAACGTTGTCCGCAGAGGCGACTCTCTCAACTGCTATGTCACCTCTAGCCACAATATCCCGGATTATGTGGTATTTCCTTAGTATGTTTTTGGATCTTTGGTGAGACCTAGGCTCCTTTGCTTGCACAACGGCACCCGTGTTGTCGCAGTACACCGGGACTGGACCAATTCCATTAGGAATGACGCCCAACTCTTCGACGAAATTCCTTATCCAAACGGCCACCTTAGCAGCAGCTGATGCTGCAATGTACTCAGCCTCAGTGGTTGAATCCGCGATGGTGTCTTGCTTGGAACTCTTCCAAGAGACAGCACCACCATTGAGCATGAATAAAAATCCAGAGGTTGATTTCGAATCATCCACGTCACACTGGAAGCTAGAATCTGTGTAGCCTTCCAGTTTCAGTTCACCACCCCCATAGACCATGAACATATTCTTAGTCCTTCGTAAATACTTAAGAATATCCTTCACAGCCTTCCAATGAAATTGGCCGGGGTTGACCTGGTAACGGCTCGTGACACTCAGAGCATATGCGACATCCGTACTAGTCGAGATCATGCCATACATAACACTACCTATTTCCGAGGCATATGGTACACGTGTCATACTCTCTATCTCCTCATCAGTCTTTGGACACATAGACTTAGATAGAGTGACCCCATGACACATAGGCAGGTGTCCTCTCTTGGACTCTTCCATAGAGAACCTCTTAAGTATGGTATCGATGTACGTAGCTTGGTGAGTCCGAGCATCTGTTTAGATCTATCCCTATAGATCTGTATTCCAAGAATATAGGATTCTTCACCCATGTCCTTCATCGAAAATCTACTAGACAACCATAATTTAGTTTACTGCAGCATTCCTACATCATTCCCAATGAGTAGAATGTCGTCAACATAAAGTACGAGGAATGTCACAACGCTTTTAACTACCTTCTTATAAACACATGGCTCCTCGGGATTCTTGATGAAACCGAATTCCTTAATCGTCTCATAGAATCTCAGGTTCCAACTTCGCGATGCTTGTTTGAGACCGTAGATCGATCTCTGAAGCTTTCATACCTTATGCTCGCTTTCAACAGATGTGAAACCCTCAGGCAGCGTCATATAGATCTATTCCTTAATGTTTCCATTAAGGAACGCAGTTTTCACATCCATTTGCCATATCTCATAGTCGTACCATGCGGCTATGGCTAACAAGATTCTAATTTACTTGAACATTGCGACTGGCGAGAAGGTTTCATCATAGTCAACACCTTGCCTTTGAGTGTAACCTTTCGCGACCAGTCGTGCCTTGTAGGTCATTACCTTACCATCAGGCCCAAGTTTCCTCTTGTATACCCATTTGCACCCAATAGGAACGATTCCTTCGGGAGGGTTAACAAGAGTCCAAACTTGGTTAGCATGCATTGAGTCAAACTCAGACTGCATTGCTTCAAGCCTCAAGTTAGAATCAGCATCGGAAATTGCCTCCTTGAAAGTTCTTGGATCAGATCCAATAACTTGATCAGATTGATCATCTTCAAGGAGAAAACCATATCTCTCAGGAGCCCTAGGAACCCTTTCGGATCTTCTAGGTGCGACCATTTATGGTATTGGCTCTGTAGGTGCGGGAGACTCACCTGGTACTTCGATTGGATCTCGAACCTCTTCGAGTTCTACTATTTTGCCTTTTCTATCAAGTAGAAATTCCCTTTCCATAAAGGTGGCATTCCTAGAAACAAACACTTTTGTTTCGCTGGGATAGTAGAAGTAGTATCCAATGTAATTCTTTGGATACCCAATGAAGTAGCATAAGATGGATCTCATATCCAGCTTATCTCTCACTGTCTGCTTCACGTAAGCAGGACATCCCCAAATTTTCATGAATGAGTACTTGTGTGGTTTGCCCATCCATATCTCATATGGAGTCTTATCCACTGTCTTGGTGTGGACATTGTTCAACAACATTACCACCGTTTCGAGCGCGTAGCCCCAAAACGAGGCAGGAAGTTCAGTGAAGCTCATTATAGATCGAACCATGTCCAACAAGGTCCGATTACGACGCTCCGCTACACCATTGAGCTGTGGTGTGGCCGGAGGGATCCACTGTGCGAGAATCCCATTCTCTTTCAGATAATCTTGAAATTCAGCACTCAAGTATTCACCACCTCGATCTGATCGAAGTGCTTTAATACTTTTGCCTAATTGATTTTCTACTTCAGCTTTGAATTATTTGAACCTTTCAAAGGATTCAGATTTGTACTTCTTCAAGTACAAGTACCCATACCTAGAGTAATCATCGGTAAAGGTGATGAAGTATGTGTGACCATATTTAGTACCAATACTAAACGGGCCGCACAAATCAGTATGGATCAAATCCAATAGGCCTTCAGCACGCTCACCCTTGCCCTTGAAGGGGTGCTTGGTCATCTTTCCTTTAAGACAAGATTCACAGGTCGGTAGGGAGTTGATGTCTGACAGATCAAACAAGTCACTCCTAACTAACTTGTTCATCCTACTTAGAGAAATATGACCTAGCCTAGCGTGCCAAAGTTGTGCTGGGTTGAAGTTATCGTGTTTCCGTTTAATCGTTGTTGTATGTGCTTCGACATCGCGATTTGGAACGTCTTTTAATTTTAAGGTGTATAAATCGTTTTCGCGTTCCCCAATTCCGATCAAACATTCATTCTTGTAAATATTGCAAATCGAATTAGCAAACATACAAGAATATCCATCACTATCAAGCATAGAAACATAAATAATGTTCTTTATTAATTCGGGAACAAATAAAACGTTTCTCCATAACAACTTAAAATCAGAAGACAGAAATAAATAAACATCTCCTATAGCTATAGCAGCAACCCTTGCTCCATTGCAAAGCCTCAAGTGGGTCTCACCCTCTCTAAAACGTCGGCTTCTTGTCATCATCTGCAAATCATTGCAGATATGAGATCCACATCCGGTATCAAGTACCCAAGAAGTCGAATTAAGAGACATATTTATTTGAATATAGAACATACCTTTCGCAGTTCGCAACTGCTCGAGGTACTCCTTGCAGTTCCTCCTCCAATGCCCAGTCTTGTGGCAGTGGTGGCAAACATCCTCGCTCTTGTTTGGTTTGGAAGCCTTTGCCTTTGGCTTCTTGGCGGACTTTTCCTCCTTCGCAGGAGCAGAACGCTTCTTGATCTTGCGTCTGAGCCCCTTCTTCGCAGAGGAAAAAGAACCCAGAAGGAGGACGGGTTTGTCCTTCTTTATGGTCCCTTCAAACACTACGAGCATGTTAACCACCTCTTCAAGGGTGGCTTCCAGCTTGTTCATGTTGAAGTTGACCACAAAGGGTCAAATGCAGCGGGTAGCGAGAGGAGAAGTACATCCACCGATAGCTCATGTGGAAGTGCGATATCAAGGCCCGACAGCTTTTCAACGAGCCCAATCATACGAACCCCATGCTCGCGGACCGAAGTCCCATCGCGCATGCGGCTCGTCATCAGCTCCTTGACAGCCGTGAACCTCTCATGTCGAGAGTTCTCCCCGTACAGCTCTTTGAGGTGAAAGAGTATGGCAGAGGCATACTTTGTCTTCTCAAAATGCCGTTGCATTTCGTTGGAAATCGATGCCATCACATAGCACCGAGCTTTAACCTCGTCGTTCCACCATTGTTTAAGCGTTACCAGCTCCTCAGGGCTGATATCGGCAGGGGCAAACTTCGGAGGTCTCTTTCCCTATCGCATAGAGAAGTTTATCCGAAACCAATACAAGATTGAGGTTGCGGAGCCAGTCTTGGTAGTTCAGACCGGTGAACTTGTTGCTATCCAGTATAGCAGCGAGCGGGTTTTTCATCGAAACCATTTTATAAGTAGTAATACTGACAGGAAAACGGACATACATCACTAACTATATAAGATATAAGCTAAGACAATAAAACATGGTCATTAAGTTTTATGAATTACCCTCCCACTATTTTAACGATTTCACCACCCTCTAATGAAATCGAGAAAACATGTTTCTTTAGTGGGTACACGGAGCCCAATCAAGCGACCATGGACCCGAATAATATCAGCCATCCATGACCCCCAAAGGGTAGTTTTCGATTGCAACCTCCATGTATTCACCTCACGTCCTAAGGACCCAATAATATGACGCCGTTTACTATCACGTGTCAAGATTGACCCATCAATGTTGAGTCGTGAAGGACGGTCCCCTTAACATCCCCAATAATATGAGCCAACGTTAAAGGGAGTTCCAACCGACTCACAACAATTGTCAATGGCGTGGACAGCTTTCCAGCACACATGACCCCCTCAATAATATGAGTCGGGCCATGTATACGGGTAGCATCGACGTACACCCATTGTTGATGGAAGGTAGGGAAATTTAAACAATTTTAAATATCCTTTAGTTATCGAATAAACATTTTTATCTTGATATAAGTAATTTTGAAAAATTTTGGTCTCATGCATTTATTTAAATCTAATTTAAAACATGCAGCATGCGGATTCAATTAAACTATATATCATCATATATAAAGAAATATTGGGATGATCGATCGCGAGAGCTATGCGGTCCGTTGTTGCCAGTCACGGACCTGGGTCCAATCCTAGGGGTAATGCAATATGCAATGCAATCCTATTACAAAGCTTCCGGTTTTACAGATCTTCGGTTATCAATATCTTGATCGTCATTGTCCATCGTCTTCGGATGTCCTCACACTAAATCTAGTAATTTACATTTAAATACCATGACATACAAGGGATACATTTATCAAGTGGTGGGAACGGGCCACAAACAGGCCCACTTCAAATGATAATCAAAATATATTACAAAACCGAATCACAAAAACCTATCGCATACACCTAACAAATTGGGCACGGCTCTCGATCATCTCAATCATGCAATTAATCTAATTAACATGCATAAATTAAATAATCCTATTATTTGTCGCAAAATCATATTTTAGTCATAAAATCGCATTTTATAATAAAATCGTATTTTGTCGATAAAATAGAATTTTAATCAACAAAATCATATTTCATTATAAAATCATATTTTATAATTAAAATCATAATTTACTAATTTTAATTGTATCAAATTGTGCTTAAAACAATTCTAGGCCCAAAAATCTTAAAATTTCAAAATCGACCAGAATGGGCCCGATATCATATACCGGCCCGCAAACTTCACGGGCTGCCCGGGACAGGCCCGAACCAAACCCTAGAAGAAATCAGCCGTCACGACATCGCCGGAACTTCGCCGGAGCGGCGGACGGCCGGCGGCGGCGCCACACGAAAAATCGCACGGCAGCCGCGCACGACGTCGCTCCAAGCACGACGAACGGCCGCGCGCTAAGCATCGCACGTCGCTCGCCCGTGGCGGCACATACAGCAGCACCATCGCGCAACAGCAGGTCGGCCACCATCGCGCGGAGCGGCGATCATCGAGAGGCCACCTCGCGCGGAGGAAGCGCCCGACGTCCAGCCGAGATGCGCGACAAGCACCCGACGCGCAGCCATTGTACGACAAGCGCCCGACGTCCAGCCATCGCGCGACAAGCGCCCTCCTCGCTCGACCACCTCGCGTGAAGCGGCGCCAAGCGTCACCCAATCAACAGCGTCGTCGCACAACCAAGCGCGGCCAGCGCGCTGGTTCTCGCGCGCGACGCGCGATGAGGCGCGCGCACATGCGCGCGGCGGGGAGAGGGGGCGGCCGCACATGGCGGCGGCCGGCGGCCGATCTTCAAGATTTTTAATTCGATTCTGAAAAATTAAAACATTAGATACAACATGGCAATATGTATTGATCAGATCCGAAAACCTTGGCTCTGATACCACTGTTTGGATCCGGACCACGCGTCCCGGCAGGGCAGCGGAAGAACAAAAACATGTGCACGGCGGGTATATCAATACGATAAAAACACATACTATGACATTCATAGGGCGTTTAAGATTGCTACCTTGTTGGCAACTCGTGCCTGGCTCCGACCGGTTTCATAAAGAAAACGGCACTTCACGGTAGGCGGCGGTAGATATCGTCAATCAGGTCCACGACCGGAGACGGGATTCCTTCGTCAGCCTGCACTATAAGGCCTGACGAGATCGACGCGGATGGATTATCCTTGTCAAGATTGCCGGAAACAATTTTCCGGCGAAGAGAGGCGGCGGCGGCGGCGCACGGCGGCTTGTAGAGAGGAGAGGGGGGCGGCGGCCAAGAGTAGGTTTAGGGTTTGTGTTATGTTGTTGTGTGTTGTTAATCAAGTCCTTAATCCTTTTAATAAGATTTGTAATGGACTTCGACCGGCCCATCGGGCCCGGGTCCAAATGACGATATCCATCACTACGACTTCATTACAACTCCGATCGCCAATCAGATCGGACCGATCGATTCAGTTTCCAAAACTGAATACTATAATCTGAAAAACCATTTTTCAGAACCCCAGTGCAAAATGACCGTTTTGCCCCTCAACAGCGGGAAATCCCGATTTGACCCCTGTTGACTTTTAGGAAGTCGCACTCCCAAAATCCTCTTCGTATGCTCAACACATTGAGCTGAGTATCCGTGCGGGAATCTCGAATCCAGTACTTGTGTGACCCTCAATGGTTCAGGGATACAGCTAGTCGTGGGCCCACAACCATTGCGGCTCCGGAATCACAATTCCGGACCTGCCCAACGGATCATGGTAAGAGCATCTAGCAACATCGCCCCATGATCCCCTAGGTATCACTGATAGTGCCTGCAAGAACCAGTCGGTCGTGGTTAGCGTACAGTACGG
>KV018455.1:0-14694 GCA_001598015.1 Dorcoceras hygrometricum
GACTGGTACCGTATATCCAGTGAGTTGAGGTATTAAGGCCCAGAATGGTCAGTCTGTAAGATTTCTCTGTTGCTTCGGATGGGTGTCTGAGATTTCGTGGTACATTAGTGGTTCCAAACTTGATTGATTTGAAAGAGACTATTCTGAATGAAGCGCATTGCAGTCATTATAGCGTGCATCCGGGGGATAAGAAGATGTACCATGCTTTGAAGTCTCAGTACTGGTGGGAAGGCATGAAGAGTGACATTTTTGGTTTTGTTGCTCGATTTTTAAATTGCCAGCATGTCAAGGCTGAGAGAATGAGACCTGGTGGATTGTTGCAGAGTTTAGAAGTGCCTCAATGGAATTGGGAGCACATCGCCATGGATTTTGTGACTCATTTGCCTCGATCGAGTAGGGGATGCGATGCGATTTGGGTGGTGATTGATAGACTTTCGAAGTCAGCCCATTTCATTCCCTATGATGTGAGGTGTTCGATAAAGAAAATGGCGAAGTTGTATGTCGACCATGTGGTTAGATTGCATGGAGTTCCTGTTTCGATAGTGTCAGATAGAGATCCGAGATTCACCTCTCGATTTTGGAAGAGTTTTCAAGCAGTGATGGGTTCGAGATTGGCTATGAGTACATTCTATCATCCACAGACAGATGGTATATCTGAGAGGACCATTCAGACTTTAGAGGATATGCTGCGTGCAGTTGTGATGGATTTCAGTGGTGGATGGCAGGATGCTTTGTCCTGACAGGATGCTTTGTCCTTAGTTGAGTTTTCTTACAACAACAGCTACCAAGTGACTATTGGAATGGCTCCGTTTGAAGCTTTATATGGTCGCAAGTGTAGATCACCGATTTGTTGGGAAGAAGTTGGTGAAAGACAGCTTTCTACTCCTGAGTTTGTGTAGCATATGAAAGATCAGATTGAATTGATTCGGAGTAGAATGAAAGCTGCACAAGATAGATATGCTAGCTGTAATGCCCGAACATCGATTTTAGTAAATTGAAGTTCCAGATGATAGATTTTGATGAAACTTGATTATGTGCTCGGATTTATTTTGGAAGTGTTGGGTGATTAAGGAATTTTGCATCGTCGAATTTCGCTAAGTATTGGAACCAGACGAAGCGACCAGACAAAGCGATTTGATGAAATCGTTCAGCAGCAGGTTACTGTAGCAAAGTCAATGCGGGTCAACAATACTGTAGCTTGCGACTGGTTGAATTTTGAATTCCAGTCGTTGCGTTTGTTCTCGTTGCTGCTAGCAGTTGACGCGCAAATGCAAGATTCAATGAGGAAGTGCCATATGTAGGTTACTTTTGTGCATGTGGGAACCAGCTGCAGGAGTTTCTTTGTGCACCAGCTGGTTTGTGTTCATGTGTCGACTGGTTTCGATGTCATAGGCGCGACGTCGTCGTTTTAATTGTGAACGCAAATCATTCGAGGCGAGTATGAGAGGTTTGGTTCCAGCCGAGGGAGCAATACAATGTCGTTTTGACTTATGAAACAGGAAGTTCGGTACGATGCCGTTTTGAATAATTAGCGAAATCAGTCGTTGGATTATTAGAGCGACTAGCTGTGGGGTTTTCTTTCAGTGAAGATTTGATACCAGACGATGGAACGTTACGACTTCGTTAGGATTAGTTGTAACGAAAACGTTTTGTTTTAAAATGCTGCGACTGATATCGTTGCGACTGGATTCTTGTTGCGACTGGTTGGTTGTGAAAGCTGGTTTTGTTGTGACTGGATATTTCAACAACTGAATATAGCTATCGCTTCCAGTCGTGAATTGTTAGCACCAGTCACGAGAATTGCTCTGTATCACGAAAAACAGTTGATAAGCTAATCGAAGAAGCTGAGTTTCGAAGCGGTGGGAGTTTATCCTATATGGATAGACACATACTCAGCATGACACGTGGATTTCGAATTGAACACATTAGAAATGCTGCAGAAAAACAGAGCTTATTGTCTATAAATAGGATTGAATTCGAAATCCTTGTAACTCTTGTTACAGACTTCAGGATTTGACTCTGTGAGTTACTGAGAACAAATGAAAGAAAGCAGAAGCAATATTTGAAGAATTCGAACAGAGAACAACGAAGGTATAATTTGACAGTAAGAGTGAGGGAGTAGATCACTCAAGAATGAGTTTTCTTGAGTTATCCCGATGAAATCACATACCTGTTTGATACTGTTCTTGATTTGGAACTTGAGTTACGTATGTGTCGATCCATCCCAGGTAGTGGATCTTTTATATTTGCATGAGATTGCATAACGAGACGAATTGAATTGGTTCTAATGCCCAGGACTGAGATGACCTGATTTTCGAAGCCGGAGTTGGTTTCGATAGATGAATATTCATGTCAAGATCGGATACAAATCTTGATGGCATTGATGTGATGTGGAACCAATTCTGAGAACGAAGAGATGAGATAGAATCATTGCATTGCATTTTGTTACATTCGATCAACTGTTATATGTTTTATGGATATTATTCATACCTGCTAATTATACTGGGAATTGTTTCTCACCGGAGTTTATTCCGGCTGTTGTTTGTTTTGTGTGTGTGCATGACAACAGGTAGGCGAGAGCTGAACTGAGTTGGGGCATGAGTAGTGAGAGCTGGCTAACTAGACGAAGCGCAATAATGAAGAAGAACTGTTAGAGATCAGCTGTTAGCATAGCATTGATATAGTTCGCGTTAAGATGAAACCTGGTTACTGCTGGTCAGTTTTTGTATTAGCAGACGTAACATGTAATAACTATTTGTACTGGCTTGTTCTGTTATAAATAAATAGCTTTTGAAACGCAAACGTAGTCTTGTATTGTTACCCAGGACCAGCTTTTGGGACCAACTTGAAAAAAAAAATGTGTTTCCAGATTTCATCACTCAAATTTGAAGATTAAATTAGATGCTAACTAAACGTCCATAAGATGAGATTAGAAGATTAATTGTGAGCATAGAGCCTCACAACAGGTGGTATCAGAGCCCACTAAACTATTAAGTTGTTGAATTAGATGAGCGGGGTAGATTGAGTTTTCTTGATTGAATTATTGCATGCTTGCATGGTATATGTCTTACTGTTTGAATTCATATCATTTGATTACTGTGAATAAATGGTAAGAGTATGCCGAAGAATTATGCGAGTTACATGCTCTTTGAAGTGATTTGTAGCATGTATTGAATGAAGTATGAATCAGAACTTGATCTCTTGAGAAGCAGTACATTCATGTACGCTAAGAGGAGGGACTGAGATTGACTTGTTATTGATTGATGAGGAATTGTGAACAAGTCTGTTTGATTCTTAGCTATGCCTCCTCGAAGAACAACTACTCGGCAGACTGGGACAATTCCTAGAACAGAGCAGGGTAGTACATCGACTGATACGTTGAATGCAGCTGCAACCCCGATGGAAACGTTGTTGAAATGGTTTCAGTCTTTTAAACCACCAACGTTGGCAGGAACAGAGAATGCGATAGAATGTGAGAACTTGTTGGAAGATATTGAGCAATTATTTGAAGCACTTGATTATACCGATGATCGTCGGGTAAAACTGATAGTTCATCAGTTGCATGGTCTGGGTAAGAGTTGGTGGATAGCAACCAAAAAAGCGCTTGAGAATCAGGGTACTGTGATTACTTGGGCAGTATTTCGAACAACTTTCAATCAAAGATTTTTCCCCATTTCGTATCGGAAGGATAAAGGGGAAGAATTTGCAAATCTAAGACAGGGGTCATTGAGTATTGAAGAATATGTTGCTGAATTTACCAGCTTGCTTAAATTTGCTCCACATGTTGCTATCAGCGATGAAGCACAAGCTGACCAGTTTATCAATGGTCTGAATCCTGACGTGTTTACTTTAGTGAACGCTGGTCTACCAAATATTTTTGCCGATGCGTTGAATCGAGCAAAAGGAGCAGAAGCTGGATTGCTAAGGCAGCGAAGAGCACAATTTGTGCCAGCAGCAGCCAAAGCAGCACAAGAGAACCCACAGATTCCACCACCCCCTCGATTTGATGCTGGAAGCAGCAGTAGTGGAAAGAAAAATTTCTTTAAAGGAAAAGTAAAACAATTCAAACGATCAGGTACCAGTAGCTCCTCCAGTTCAAATGAATTCAAACAACTGGGAAATGGACAGAAATTTGGTGATTACTGTACCAAATGTGGAGGCAAACACAACACGGAGCAGTGTAGAGGAGTGTTTGGCCTCTGCCGCAGTTGTAATCAACCTGGACACTTTGCAAGAATCTGCCCTCAACGTGGTGCTGGAAGTTCATCGAATACAGGGGCATCGAGATCATTGCCACCTCCAGAAAGACAAGCATCTTCTGTGCATTCATTCCAACCACAGAACCAACAACAGGGTAGACAAGGAGGAAGCCAGACAGTGAGCCAACCTCCTAAACAACAAGCAAGAGTGTTTGCATTGACCGAGGAGCAAGCACAGGCAGCCCCGGATGCTGTTATTGCAGGTAACTGCTATTTGTGTAATTTTCCAGCCTATGTATTAATTGATACTGGTGCTTCACACACCTTTATTTCGGAACACTTTGTTGCATCACATGAGTTACCTGTTGAACCCTTAACTGAGATGGTATCGGTCTCTTCACCCATGGGAAAGGGTCTTTTGTCGATAAAGGCTGTCAGAAATTGTGTGTTACAGTTTGAGGGTCATGAAATTGAGATTTATTGTGTTGTGCTTGGGTTATCTAATTTTGATTGTATCGTTGGCATATATATGTTAACCAAGTACAGAGCCACAGTAGATTGTTTTCAGAAAGTGGTTCGATTCAAACCAGAGAAAACTGATGAATGGAAATTCTATGGTAAGGGATCACGAGCCAAAATTCCTTTGGTCTCTGCTATTACCATGAATAATCTATTGCGGAAAGGAGCAGAGGGATTCCTGATTTATGCAATAGATGTGAAGAAAAATAGCCCGAATCTGGTTGATATACCAGTAGTTTGTGAATTTGACGATGTCTTTCCTGATGAAATTCCAGGATTACCTCCATATCGAGAGGTAGATTTCAGCATTGAATTGATGCCAGGTACACAACCGATATCGAAAGCACCATACCGAATGGCACGAATTGAATTGAAGGAACTGAAAGAGCAGCTGGAAGATCTTCTTACCAAGGGATACATTAGACCGAGTGTTTCTCCTTGGGGTGCTCCAGTATTATTTGTGCGCAAGAAAGATGGATCAATGAGATTGTGTATTGACTACCGGCAACTGAATAAAGCAACAGTAAAGAATAAATACCCTTTACCTCGAATAGATGATTTGTTTGATCAGTTGCAGGGTTCGTCAGTGTATTCAAAAATTGATTTGAGATCCGGATATCATCAGTTAAGAGTAAGAGATGAAGATATATCAAAAACTGCTTTTCGAACGAGGTATGGTCATTATGAGTTTGTTGTTATGCCTTTCGGATTGACCAATGCCCCGGTAGTATTTATGAGTCTAATGAACAGGGTATTTCAGAAATATCTTGATGATTTCGTGATTGTATTTATTGATGATATTCTGATCTATTCAAAGAATTTGGGTGATCATGCTAACCACCTTAGAACAGTTTTGCAAACGCTGTGAAATGAGAAATTGTATGCTAAACTATCGAAATGTGAGTTCTGGTTACGAAGAGTGGTATTTCTTGGGAATATTATATCTGGAGATGGTATTTCAGTTGATCCAAGTAAGACAGAGACAGTGATAAATTGTCCTAGACCGAAATCTGTGCCAGAGATTCGAAGTTTTATGGGTCTTGCAGGTTACTATCGTCGATTTATTCAGGATTTCTCGAGTATTGCAAAGCCTATTACTCAATTGACACAGAAAAATGCACCATTTGTTTGGTCAGAAGCATGTGAGAACAGTTTTCTGGAATTAAAGAAGAGATTAAATACCGCACCAGTGTTGATACTTCCTTCGGGTACTGGTGATTTTTTGGTATATTGTGATGCTTCTCACCAAGGATTATGGTGTATTCTGATGCAGCGGGGTCATGTGATTGCATACGCCTCAAGACAGTTAAAACCGCATGAAATTCGATATCCAATTCATGATCTTGAATTGGCAGCCATCGTATTTGCATTGAAAATCTGCCGACATTATCTTTATGGTGAGAAATTCAAAATCTTCTCTGATCATAAGAGTTTGAAGTATTTGTTTTCGCACTCCGAATTAAATATGAGACAACGACGATGGTTGGATTTATTGAAAGATTTTGATTGTGAGATCAAATATTATCCAGGGAAATCGAATGCAGCAGCTGATGCTCTGAGTAGGAAGATTTGTGCTTTGTCTTTGACTACGATCGGGGTATCTAATTTGATAGAATATTGCTGTATTTCTAGGTATTTATTTGAAACAGAAAGAAAACCAATGAGAATTTGTGCTATCAGCGCTGAACCCGAATTGTTAGTTCGCATTAAGGAGGCACAGAAGACAGACTTGAATATACAGAAATCTGTTGAGATGGCCAAAACTGGACATCAGTCGGAATATAAAGTGAGTGTTGATAATCTGTTGTATATAAATAACAGACTTGTTGTTCCAAATGTTGTGGAATTGAAAAACCAGATTTTGAATGAAGCCCATCGAAGTAAATTCAGCATTCATCCTGGTGGCAGAAAGATGTATAACGACTTGAAGAAGCAATATTGGTGGAAACAGATGAAGTCTGATGTGACTCAATTTGTTTCAAAGTGCATGAATTGCCAACAGGTAAAAGCTGAAAGAAAAAAACCTGCTGGGTTGTTGCAAAATCTGTCAGTTCCTGAATGGAAATGGGACCACATTTCCATGGACTTTGTGACGAGATTGCCACGATCATCCCGAGGATGCAACGCTATTTGGGTGATATCGATAGGTTGACGAAATCTGCATGTTTTATTCCTTATCGAATGACCTATCGACATGATCAAATGGCAGATCTTTATGTGCGAGAGGTGGTCAGACTTCATGGAATACCAAAATCAATTGTCTCTGATAGAGATCCCAGATTTACCTCTCATTTTTGGAGTAGCTTACAACAGGCTCTGGATACAAAATTGCATCTAAGCACCGCTTATCATCCTCAAACCGATGGACAATCTGAAAGAACAATTCAAACTCTTGAGGATATGCTTAGAGTAGTAGTCTTGGATTTTGGAATTGCATGGCAAGATTCATTACCACTGGTAGAGTTTTCATACAACAACAGTTATAAAACTAGCATTGAAATGGCTTCGTTTGAAGCGTTGTATGGAAGAAAATGTCGTTCACCATTATACTGGGATGATGTATCAGAGGTGCCTGAGTTGGGACCAGATTTAATTAGAGAAATGACTGAGAAAGTGAAGTTGATTCAGCAGAAGATGAGAACTGCGCAGCATAGGCAAGCCAAATATGCGAATACCAGACGTAGGCCTTTGAATTTTGAAACAGGGGACAAAGTATTCTTGAAAATTTCTCCTTTCAAGGGTACGATCAGATTTGGCAAACGAGGAAAGCTGTCTCCAAGATTTTTTGGGCCTTATGAAATTCTGGAGAGAATAGGCGATGTTGCCTATCGACTGGCATTACCTCCATCTCTATCGGGTATACATGTGTGTTTCATGTATCTATGTTGAGAAAATACATGTCTGATGCCTCTCATGTTATCCCTGCTGAGGAGGCCGAGCTTGATGAAACTCTGAGTTATTTTGAACAATCAATTCAGATACTTGATCGAAAGGAAAAACAACTCCGAACGAAGACTATTCCATTGGTGAAGATTCAATGGAATCGTCATGGAATTGAAGAAGCAACATGGGAAGTAGAAGATGATATGAGGCAGAGATTTCCATTTTTATTCCAGTAAGGTCAGTTTTATTCAGTTTCTATTACTGCATGATTCTTATATACATATCGAAACTGTTGATGAGTTCGAGGACGAACTCATATTTTAGAGGGGGAGAAATGTAATGCCCGAACATAGATTTTAGTAAATTGAAGTTCGAGATGATAGATTTTGATGAAAATTGATTATGAGCTCGGATTTCTTCTGGAAGTGTTGGGTGATTAAGGAATTTTGCATCGTCGAATTTCGCTAAGTATTGGAACCAGACGAAGCGACCAGACGAAGCGATTTGATGAAATCGTTCAGCAGCAGGTTACTGTAGCAAAGTCAATCCGGGTCAACAATACTGTAGCTTGCGACTGGATGAATTTTTAATTCCAGACGTTGCGTTTGTTCTCGTTGCTGCTAGCAGTTGACGCGCAAATGCAAGATTCAATGAGGAAGTGCCACGTGTAGGTTACTGTTGTGCATGTGGGAACCAGCTGCAGGAGTTTCTTTGTGCACCAGCTGGTTTGTATTCATGTGTCGACTGGTTTCAAATGACGTAGGCGCGATTTCGTTGTTTTAATTGTGAACGCAAATCAGTCGAGGCGAGTATGAGAGGTTTGGTTCTAGCCGAGGGAGCAATACGATGTCGTTTTGACTTATGAAATAGGAACTTCGATACGATGCCGTTTTGAATAAATTAGCGAAATCAGTAGTTGGATTATTAGAGCGACTAGCTGCGGGGTTTTCTTTCATTGAAGATTTGATACCAGACGATGGAACGTTACGACGTCGTTAGGATTAGTTGTAACGACAACGTTTTGTTTTAAAATGCTGCGACTGATATCGTTGCGACTGGATTCTTGTTGCGACTGGTTGGTTGTGAAAGCTGGTTTTGTTGTGACTGGATATTTCAACAACTGAATATAGCTATCGCTTCCAGTCGTGAGAATTGTTAGCACCAGTCGCGAGAATTGCTCTGTATCACGAAAAACAGTTGATAAGCTAATCGAAGAAGCTGAGTTTAGAAGCGGTGGGAGTTTATCCTATGTGGATAGATACATACTCAGCATGACACATGGAATTCGAATTGAACACATTGGAAATGCTGCAGAAAAACAGAGCTTATTGTCTATAAATAGGATTTAATTCGAAATCCTTGTAACTCTTGTTACAGACTTCAGGATTTGACTCTGTGAGTTACTGAGAACAAATGAAAGAAAGCAGAAGCAATATTTGAAGAATTCGAACAGAGAACAACGAAGGTATAATTTGACAGTAAGAGTGAGGGAGTAGATCACTCAAGAATGAGTTTTCTTGAGTTATCCCGATGAAATCACATACCTGTTTGATACTGTTCTTGATTTGGAACTTGAGTTACGTATGTGTCGATCCATCCCAGGTAGTGGATCTTTTATATTTGCATGAGATTGCATAACGAGACGAATTGAATTGGTTCTAATGCCCAGGACTAAGATGACTTGATTTTCGAAGCCGGATTTGGTTTCGATAGATGAATATTCATGTCAAGATCGGATACGAATCTTGATGGCATTGATGTGATATGGAACCAATTCTGAGAACGAAGAGATGAGATAGAATCATTGCATTGCATTTTGTTACATTCGATCAAATGTTATATGTTTTATGGATATTATTCATACCTGCTGATTATACTGGTAATTGTTTCTCACCGGAGTTTATTCCGGCTGTTGTTTTGTTTTGTGTGTGTGCATGACAACAGGTAGGAGAGAGCTGAACTAAGTTGGGGCATGAGTAGTGAGAGCTGGCTAACTAGACGAAGCGCAACAATGAAGAAGAACTGTTAGAGATCAGCTGTTAGCATAGCATTGATATAGTTAGCGTTAAGATGAAACCTGGTTTTACTACTGCTGGTCAGCTTTTGTATTAGCAGACGTAACATGTAATAACTATTTGTACTGGATTGTTCTGTTATAAATAAATAGCTTTTGAAACGCAAACGTAGTCTTGTATTGTTACCCAGGACCAGCCTTTGGGACCAACTTGAAAAAAAAATGTGTTTCCAGATTTCATCACTCAAATTCGAAGATTAAATTAGATGCTAACTAAACGCCCATAAGATGAGATCAGAAGATTAATTGTGAGCAGAGAGCCTCACACTAGCTATGCTAATAAGCGACGCAGACCATTAGAATTTGAGGTTTGAGATCATGTATTTCTCAAGATTTCTCCTTTCAAGAGTGTTATGAGATTCAGATTTAAGGGTAAGTTAGCTCCTAGATTCGTTGGTCCCTCTGAGATTGTTGAGCAGATTGGACAGTTGGCTTATAGATTGAAGCTGCCCGATGAGTTAGCAGCGATGCATGATGTTTTTCATGTGTCAATGTTGAGAAACTTTGAGCCAGATCCATCCCATGTGCTGAGGACTGATGAAGTAGAGCTAGACCAGACCCTGAGCTATGTCGAATATCCACTGCAGATTCTGGATAGGAAGGAGAAGCAGCTGAGGAATAAGGTTATACCGTTGGTGATGGTCCAATGGAGCAAGCATGGGCGTGAAGAAGCTACCTGGGAAGTTGAGGAAAAGATGAGACAGGAGTGGCCTCATCTGTTTGAGCTATAACAGCAGCGTTTCAGGTAACTTATAGCTTGATTGATTTTGTGGTTTAAGTGATTTTGCTGCTGAATTGAGATTCTGTTTAGTATTGAGTTGTACTAGGAAGTATGGCATGAGTATATTAGGAATGGTGTCTAGTATACAGTGTCGTGATTAAGCTATCTTGCTTTTGTGATTTTGATTTGATGACTTAACTGATTTCGAGGACGAAATCGATTTCTAGTGGGGGAGAGTGTGAGGACTAGAAATCTGTTAAGTATGATTTTATGGCTAATCAGCTTTTGGATTAAGCTTTGTCACGGAAATTGTGACTTCTGGGTGCTCAGATTTAGATGTAGAGTGATCAACAGTGAGAGGTTGGTGATCGAATGAGATCTGCATCGAATTTGGAGTTCAGTTGTTGCATGTTCCTATCGGGAAGTGATTCCAGTAGAAATTCAGATTTGAGGTTCATCGCTGGGAGAAGATAGGCCAGCAGCGTCTTTGCACGGGAATTTGAGAGTATTCAAAAGTGAGTACTCAGCAGTGGTATGATTCAGATGTTGGTTTTCAGTAGTGGCGTGAACATATGTCAACGCTAGTCAACGCAGCTGTGAGAGAGTAGCGAGAATCAGCAGTTAGCATGATGACCGGCAGACACCAGATTTGAAATCAGATTTGAATTTCATGGCATTCATGCATACATATTGAGCCATTGATCGATTGAGAACCTGAGATAGAGCCACGTGGTGACCGGCAGACAGATGTGTCGTGCCTGAAAGGTACAACGCTATCATCGGAGTGGTGACCGACTGATTAGTTGTGTCTGAAAACCACTGAGCTGTGATGGCTGACGGGCCTGAAGATCACGGACCGATGATTTCCCCGATTGATACACTGTGCGGGTATAGAGGCTCGATTGAGATTATTTCCAGCTGATTAGCAGGCCTTGCTGATCGATTTTCCTTGGAAGCCGCATGCATTCATGACTTAGATACTGCATGTTTATGATTGCTGTTATATTAGTGATAATTCGTACTGAGGCTTGACCTCGTATTCTTTTCTTTGCTTTTGTGTTGTTTGGGTCTGCGTTTCCCATTTGGAGGATCTTCAGGTAACCAAGCTGGACAGACTGGAACCCCAGCTGGTCGATCCCATTTCCTTGAGTCCCAGTTATTATTTTTTTTATGTATTGATGCAGGGGATGCCCTGAAGTTATATGTATTATGGGGGATCATAGTTGATTTGATATTTGTTTACCTGTTGTTGTATGAGTTTGGATTTAAATCGTATTTTTATTATGACTATTTTAAGATATGATTTGGTTCAGGCCCAACTTTATTTCGAAAATTTTAGCCCTATTTTATGCTTCCGCGTTTATGTGCTTAATTGTGCTATTAATTATTGTTAATTAGCACGGGGCCTGACAACTCCAGCTGGTTTATTATCTGCAATATTTTTTCACAACTGTAGGTCACTGTTTTCGTGCTCTTCGAATTTTCTCAAGTGCCTTGCCCTTATCTGGTTGAGCATTTTGAAACTGATATGTGCAAGGCCTAGTATTCAACTGGTTTGTCCTAAACCATCACACCTTAATATCCTGAGCTAGTTTTACCTGAACCATCTTGACCTGATTACCTTTGATTGTTTGTCCTTAACCAGCATAACTGAATGCTCTGAGCTACTTTTTCCTTGACCAGCTTGACTTTGTTCCGATCTGGTTTTTACGTCCAACGTAGTAAGTTTCGACCAGATTTGGTGCCTTTGGTGTCACGTCCCGAGATCGAGACTTGTGACATCGGCAATGTTAAATAATTATAAAATTGTAAAACATTAAGCCTCATAGTATAGCTCGAAACCAGTATTTTACATAATCAAAATAATCGTCTTTACAACTGAGTATCAAAGTTTGCGGAAGAAATTTCATTAACCTATACTAAGTCTTCACCAGCCCCAGAACATCTCTTGCTCATCCTATTCAACCTGTTCTTCGTTTTTATCTAGGTGGGAGAAGTAAGGGGTGAGTTCTTGGAAAAACACTCAGCAGTGGGTGAAACCATTCGAGCATAACAGGTACATATACATATTCATATACTGAATTTGATCATCAGAACAGAGCAGAACATATAACAGAGAACATGTAGCACTGATAATTACTTCGTTTCTATGGTTTACTAATCAGTCCTAATTTTTACTTCTCTAAGAGGTCAAGGCCATAGTTACACACAGTAACTCAGAGTGCGGAATATTTCGTAGACCCATATTGTGATAAACATATCATTGCTAAAACAGAGCATAGATCATAGCATGAATTTGACACGAAACGAAAACTCGAATGATAATTCAAGACAAAATATAGCATGAATACAATATAATATTTCAAACGAATATAGAGCAAAAGCCCACTTACCATCTCCTGAAGTTTTTTTTTGTGTGGTTCAAGGTGGAAGAAACAATATTCAACTCAGGTCGAATCTGGTATACGAAATCTGGTGAACTTTTCACATCACTGTGATACAGCTTGTGCAGGGTTTCAACGTGGGGTCTTACTGGTATTTTACTGAGAATTTTCGGGATGAGTATGGGTCATCTGATGCCACAGCAATGTATTTATAGGTGTTGAAACTGGGAGTCAAAGGTCAGCAGTTACAGACATAAATTCCTGATTTGATGGCCATTAATCTAGCTGTTACAAGGGCATCAGTTTAGGCATTGAATTGGGCGGTTTACGTCGCCATTAGTCTCTCTAAATATGCAGTTACGATTGTTGATGGTTGGCTTTCCAAATGCAATCTGATTTTTAATGTGTGTAGCAGCTCTGCTGAAGTTCGTGAGCTGATCCATATTGTGTGATCTGTGTGCGTGATCTGTTCAGGGTATGCTAAAAGCTGATCCTTAATCTTTAATCTGTTTGGGGTCCAGCATATAGCTCCAGCATTGGGCACTGTTGTGCTGAGTTCAGCTTGAAATACCCTGCTGTTCTCAGCTTTGGTTGTTCCAATCTGCTGTCAGCTTTGGCGAGAGCTGTTTGCATGCTGTAAGCTGCTCAGTTCACACAAAAGTTGGCGTACACTGCGTGATCTGTTCTGTCCACCGTGAGCTGAGTTGACTTTACCAAGGCTGAGTTGACCATCGTAATTTAACTTGTTTTTGTGGCCTGAATTTCCGAGAGCTAAATTTCTGAGTTTTCACATCCCTACCTCCTTAAAAGAAGTTTCTTCCTCGAAATTGGGTTCTCAATTATTTTCGAAGAGGTAGGCGTATTGTCTATGCATCTTCTTCTCCATTTCTCACGTGGCTTCTCTCTCGGTGTGGTTGGACCATTGGAGTTTGACGTATGGGATTGTTCTTCATATAAACACCTGGTCCTTTGTGTCCATGATTCGAATAGGGACTTCTTCATAGTTCAGTGCTTGGGTCAAATTACCTTCCACAAGGAGTGGTCCTTCATTAAGAACGTGACTAAAATCCACGATATGTCTCCTTAGTTGTGAGACATGGAAGACATTGTAGATTCTTGACATAGTGGGTGGTAAGTGTGAGACCTGAAATTTAATGAAGAAAAATTGGTTGGAATAAATCGAATTGTAAGAAATTCTAGATGTTCAGATTTCAATTTGAAGGTTTCGTTTGCATTTTCGGGTCATATTTCACATTTGGAGCAATTTTGAAGCAATTTTGGAAATTTTGGTATTTGTGAGTTAGAAATCTGTTTTGTGATCGGGTGAGATCTGAACAGATTTCGTGAGGGATCTGTTCGGTTTAGTGGTGAAATCTGTTCGCATTTTTTAGAAATCAGGATGCTAGGTGTTGCGGCGTGTTTTGTGTTGCGTGTGAAATCTGTTTCGCGAGTTTAGCGTGCGAGTGAACAGTTTCTTCCAGCGTTCAACGATCACCGTGTTTTGTAGCGAGAGAGCATAATACGCCGTCGTTTAGGAGAGATCTGATATTTCGTTAGCGTTAGGATCTGATTTGGAGTCTGCCCGCATGACTTGTGTTGACCACAATACGATGTCGTTTAGATAAGTTAATACGGTGTCGTTTGGCTTAGCGTTTGCTTGTGAGATCTGGTGAGCGTGATCGCTGGTGCGCGGGACAATGTATAGCGCTGGTTTTCAGATGTCACCAATACGTCGCCGTTTTGGTTAGCACTTGATGGAGAGATCTGTGGCGCGAGAGTTAGAGTTTAGCGTTTTTTTGAGCAGATGTCTCTAGCGTTAGTTCTAGATTTCTCCAGCATTCAGCGCTTTTGGTTTTCAGACTTCTCCGTGGTTTTAGAGTCGACGTCGTTTCGTTGTTGTAGAGCTGTTTAACG
>KV018455.1:30109-66410 GCA_001598015.1 Dorcoceras hygrometricum
CTAGCTGTATCCCTGAACCATTGAGGGTCACACAAGTACTGGATTCGAAATTCCCACACGGATACTCAGCTCAATGTGTTGAGCACGAGAAGAGGATTTCGGGAAGTGCGACTTCCTAAAAGTCAACAGGGGTCAAACCGGGATTTGACTCTGTTGAGGGGCAAAACGGTCATTTTGCTATTTGGGGTTTGATGATCTGAAAAATTGTTTTTCACATCATAACATTCAGTTTTGGAAACTGAGTTGATCGGTCCGATCTGATCGGCGATCGGAGTTACGATAAAGTCGCAGCAATGGATATCGTCATTTGGACCCGGGCCCGATGGGCCAGTCCAAGTCCATTGCAAAACGGTCATTTTGCTATTTGGGGTTTGATGATCTGAAAAATTGTTTTTCACATCATAACATTCAGTTTTGGAAACTGAGTCGATCGGTCCGATCTGATCGGCGATCGGAGTTACGATAAAGTCGCAGCAATGGATATCGTCATTTGGACCCGGGCCCGATGGGCCGGTCCAAGTCCATTGTTAAGTCTATATAATTGTGATTATTAGACTTAATGACTAACTCTCACAACATATTATTGATAACCCTAAACCTAGCATATAGCCGCCCCTCCCCTCCTCTCCTAGCGCCGCCGCCGCCGCCCGCCGTGCGCCGCCGCCGCCGATCGTCGCCGGAAATTTGTTCCGGCTAGTTCGACGAGGAGAATCCGTTCGTGCTGATCTCGTCAGCGCTTTTAGTGCAGCCTGACGAAGGAGTCTCGGATCTGGTCGTGGACCGGATTGGCGTAACTACCGCAATCAACCGAGAAGAGCCGGGTTCTTGAAACACCGGTTGGAGCCAGGCACAAGTTCCAGCGAGGTAACATGCTAAACATCCTATGAATGTCGTAGTATGTTGATAGTTTTTCGTATTGATCGCCTCCCGGTTCTCTGTTTCTTGTTCTTCCGCTGCCTTGCCGGGGGGCGGATCCGGATCCCCAACACTTAATTCATGGATCATTGCCAAGAAAACCTTTGCTGCTGACTTCATGGTTGTCCATGCTTGGGAAGAAGAATGTAGGGATCTACGATTCTTGCTCTGGATGTGCTAAGTAATTTTACCTCGACCAGTGGTCTGTAACTTAACACTTTTACCTCTACAATCTCCTAAGGCATGATTTATAGATAGTCAATCCATCCCTAAGATGGAATCGAACTCGGCCATGTTTTTTTGTACCAGGTTTGCAGAGAATGAATGATCGTTTATGGATATCTCACAGTTTCGATGGATCTTATGCCTTTCAATGGTAGTGTTGGTAGGAGTTGCTACTCTATACGGTTCACATAGAATTTCAAGCTCTAGCCCTAACTTTTTAGCAAATCTCCTAGATATGAACGAATGGGTAGCACCACAATAAAACAACACATAGGCAGGCAGCTTGTTGATAAAAATGGTACCTGCCACCACGTCGCTGGCGTCTTCAGCCTCTTCCTGTGTCATTGCAAACACACGAGCATTGAGTTTATCCTCCCTGGGGCCTTGGCTTGTTCTGGGCCGCATTGCTCGACCCAGACCTTGGACCTTGGTGTTCCGGACAATCCACAATTTGGTGGCCCAACTTTCCACACTTAAAGCATGCACCGTTCTCCTTGTGACAATCTCCACTATGACGGTGACCGCAAGAGGTGCAAAGTGCTAACCCTGGGAGGTTTGGTGTAGTGGCTGGTCCTTGGTTGCTGAGGTTTGGCTGCTTAGTCTTAGACCCACTGTATGAAGTCTGAACATTAAGGGGGCGTTTGTTATTGTTGTCAGCTTCTCGCCTCTTTATGTCAGTCTCTGCTCGGATTGCAATTCCCATTAAGTCCTCAAGGCTTGTGGCTTGGTAGACTGCAAGGGCTGACTGGATACGGCAATTCAGACCCTTCTTGAATCGATGCATCTTTAGAGTATTATCTACCATGATTGTTGGGACATAGGTGCCCAATGAGTTGAACTTGGATGCATACTCTATTACCGACATGTCTGCAGTCTGGGTGAAAGTTTCAAAATCTCTGAGCCCTTTCATTCTGACTTTCATTTGGGAAGTACTGTCTCAAGAATTCTTCCCGAAATCTTTGCCACGTGATTTGTCCAGTTGCAGTCATGGTTGGCGAGATTGCTTCCCACCATTTTCCAGCTTTGCCGTCTAGGAGTGGTGTTACAACATCTACTTTGAAAGTGTCTGGAACTTCCAATAGTCGAATTTGTGTTTCAATATTTTTCAACCAAGTGTGGACAACTTTGGGGTCATGGTTCCCATCGAAAGTGGGGGCTCTGTTCTTGCGAAGGGGCTAATAGTAGTACTTAGTCCCATGAGGTCCGGTGCCGGGGGGGGGGGGAGGGAGGAGCTTGGTTATTGTTGGTATTGACCAACCCTTAGAGAGTCGTGGCAACTATGGTAGCGATTGCCATCAGGTATTCTCTGCTAAGACCAGCTCTTGAATTGGAGGATCCTTCACCTCCATTGTTACTGTCACTTCTCCGGTTGCCTGCCATATTCTGCCATTGGAAAGCTTTTACTAAGAATGGATGCGTATAATTGTGAAATAGTCGAGAATACTTTAACACGAAGGGATAAGCAATTTAAAATTTTTTTGGATAGAAAATGAATTGAATACAATTTTTATTCAAATGGTAAAACATATTTCTATTAATCAAAAATCTCTCCCTCGCCTACAGGAATTTCCTCAAGCCCTTCTTCTTCCGGTTCCTCCTCCCATTCGTCATTGAATGGGGCCCCATTGTCCTATTGTAGACCTTGGATTGTTTGGAGTAGGCTAGTATTTTCTTCCATCAGGGTTTCGATGGTTAGCTGTTGCTCTTGGATCGTACTTTCTGTCTGTTGGAGATGAGCCTGCAACTTTTGATGGCACTCCAAATGGCTCTCTCTAGCCTGTTGTTTCTTTGGCTTCATCCTTTCAATTTTCTTTGACATGCAAAGGCCTATTTCACTGAGTCCGGAAATGGTCGTGTGCGAGGCCTCTAATGCTACTTGGTTACTCTTATGCTCCTTCTTAGCTTCAACCAGCTGAGAGATACAACGATCGATGTCTTTATGGTACATGGTCGTAGACTATGGTTATAACATCTCTGGAGTTGTAATTCTCTTTCTAGGCTGGATACCTTATTTTCCAATCCTTCCTTTGTAGCAGCTGACTCTCGTCTCTCGGTTGCTAGTTTTTCTCTAAGACGTCTAATCGTGCGGCTTTGATTGTCAAGGACAATTTGCTTCATGCGAATGGTAGTAGCAGCACGGGTCGGGGAACAAATGGAGCCATTTCCTAAAAAAAATTTGGAAAGGGACATTGAATAGTGATCGGAATAGTATTTCAAAAAAAAATTCCAAAAATAGAAAGTTGTGAGATTATTCTATAGAATATAAGTTTTAGTCATAGGAATTACAGAATAGTTGACGGAACTGAAATCGAAGTTCCGTACGGAAACTTATGGAAGTTGCAAAACTTTCTATAAATAGCAAAAACGCGGTTTCGGAGGCCTAAACGAAGGAATTTGGCCAAAAAGCGGGTTATATCACAACAAAGTGGTGAGTATTACTCGTTGGCCCGTTTCGAAGGGGGTAGCACTGGTCTCATGCGGAAAATGCAAGTTCATCACGAACCTTGCAAAAATCTCATACTTGGTTTCCCAGCCGGATTATGAAGTGAGCTCTGATACCACTAAAATGTCTTGCTCCGAGACCGAGACTCGTGACATCGGAAATGTTAAACAATTATAAAATTGTAAAACATTAAGCCTCATAGTATAGCTCAAAACCAGTCTTTTACATAATCAAAATAATCGTCTTTAGAACTGAGAATCAAAATTTGCGGAAGAGAAATTACATTAACCAATACTAAGTATTCACCAGCCCTAGAACATCTCTTGCTTGTCATGTTCAACATGTTCTTCATTTTTATTTGGGTGGGAGAAGTAAGGTGTGAGTGCTCGAGAAAACACTCAGCAGTGGGGGAAACCATTCGAGCATAAAAAGTACATATACAGATTCATACACTGAATTTGATCATCAGAACAGAGCAGAGCATATAACAGAGAATATGTAGCACTATTAATTACTTAGTTTCTATGGTTTACTAATCAGTCCCTAATTTTTACTCCTATAAGGGGTTGAGGCCATAGTTACACACAGTAACTCAGAATGCGGATATTCCGTAGACCCATAAGCGATAGAAATATCAGTGCTAAAACAGAGCATAGATCATATCATGAATTTCACAAGAAATGAAAACTCGAATGATAATTCAAGATAGAATATAGTATGAATACCATATAATATTTCAAACGAAAATATAGAGCAAAAGCCCACTTACCGTCTCCTAAGTTTTTTTGTCTGGTTCATGGTGGCAGAAACAGTATTCAACTCAGTTCGAATCTGGTATACGAAATCTGGTGAACTTCGCACATCACTGTGATACAGCTTGTGCAGGGTTTCAACGTGGGGGCTTATTGGTATTTTACTGAGAATTTTCGGGATGAGTGTGGGTCATCTGATGCCACATCAAGGTATTTATAGGTGTAGAAACAGGGAGTCAAAGGTCAGCCGTTACATACATAAATTATGCCACATCAAGGTATTTATAGGTGTAGAAACAGGGAGTCAAAGGTCAGCCGTTACATACATAAATTCTTGATTTGATGGCCATTAATATGGATGTTAGAAGGGCATCAGTTTAGGAATTGAATTGAGCGGTTTACTTGGCCATTAATCTCTCTAAATTGGCAGTTACGATGTTGATGGTTGGATTTCCAAATACAATCTGATTTGTAACATGTATAGCAGCTCTGCTGAAGTTCGTGAGCTGATCCGTATGTGTGATCTGTGTGCGTGATCTGTATTGGGTATGCTGAAAGCTGATCCTTAATCTGTAATCTGTTTGGGGTCCAGCATATAGCTCCAGCATTGGGCACTGTTGTGCTGAGTTCAGATTGAAATACCCTGCTGTTCTCAGCTTTGGTTGTTCCAATCTGCTACCAGCTTTGGCGAGAGCTGTTTGCATGCTGTAAGAAACTCAGTTCACACGAAAGTTGGCCTGCACTGCGTGATCTGTTCCATCCACCGTGAGCTGAGTTGACTTTACCAAGGCTGAGTTGACCATCGTAATTTAACTTGTTTTCGTGGGCTGAATTTCCAAGAGTTAAAATTATGGGTTTTCACATTTGGTTTGATTGACCTATTTTAATTTTCATCACCAAAACTTCTGAAATTACTCTAATAGAACTACAATCTTGCACCAGTGATTAAATCCATTCTTCTTGGGATGTAATAACCTGTTCTGATTCAGTCTTTCACTGGACTGAGATCCCTATTATGAATTGGTTATTGTTGCGCTTAGTGATCCGACCTGCACTTGATCACTGCGCTTGTATATTCATCAACACTTGATCATTGCACTTGTACACTGCACTTGATCTGCACTTGAACACTTCTGCACTTCACTTAATCTTCCTCCACTTAAGCGCTGGACCAGCTTGGTGTTCCTTGCAATCTGGAAACTACTTCTGCTGTATCAGCTCGGGCGTCCCCTCACTGTTCCAGTTTGGACATCTTCAACTGTACCAGCTTGGGGTCCTCTTACTGGTTCAGTTTGGATATCCCCTTTTTTTTTTCTAGACAATCAAGCTTCACATCAATCTTGAGCCATTAGTAAGATAAAAGTAGGTTTTGTGTTAATCAAATTAAGGCCGATCTACAAAAACAGTTCCAACAAATTTTATCATTAATATCAAGACAAGGTATCCATGTTTTATACTTAAAATTCATATATTAGAAACAATTGATATTCAAATATCATATATTATGTATTCTATTTTCAATAAATTATACCTAATTTTTTTCTACTAAATATATTTGTATACTCAAATATCATATTTCAGTCTCGAATTTGAAATAGTCTGTACTTACTTATCATATATTAATATCCTATCTTAAATATTTTATACCGATTATCACTAAATAAAAAATAATTTTATTATTAACAAGACAAAGTATATATATGTTATATTCAAAATTCATATATTAGTATCGGATTTGAAATTTGGTACTTAAATATAATATATTATGTACTTTATTTTTAATTATTTTGTACCTAAATTTTATCGACTAAAAACATGTGGTCGTAGAGAGCTTAAACAAATTTTCTAGAATCAGGAAGTGCAAACAAAATATTTTTCTGATAGGAATTAAAAGCAAGTTATGTTTTGATTTAGGGAGTTACTGGAAATTTTTTCCCTTAAATTAATCGATAAATAGTAATTTATTTGTTAAAAGATAGTTTTGATTCAAAGGAACTTTGATTGAAGTAGTTACTGTAATTCTTGTGTTTCTTTGAATTAATATTATAAGATTCATTGTACTTATATATTTTTTAAAATATTTAAGTGATATTAATAGTTTTTAATAATTAAACTAAATATTATAGGATTGCATATACTAATCAAATAAGGTCATTCTAAAATTTTTTATGAAAAAACGAGAAAGAATATTTTATTATATTGCTCTAGTTATGTTTGTAATATTAGAATTTTATTATATTGCCCTGGTTATGTTTTTGATATTATATTGCCCTAGTTATATTATTAATTTAGAATATAGATATCACATCTTGTATAGTTCTGAAAAATTAATATCTTATTAATTTATTAACTGACCAAGTCCGGAAAGAGAACTTAGTATATTAGAGAAGTTTTTGATTTATCGATAATTAGATTCTTGTTTAAATAAAAGACACCTGCATGCCAGAGTACTAAATCGTTTATAAACCAAAATGCCATTTTTTCACCTACAATAATCTCAATTGAACTTTGAAATACTTTTTTTTTGTATCTGATGTAGCCAAATAATCTCAGCCGACGAGCAAACACCACCACGTCGAGGAGCTCGGGAACGTCGGGCGACTGTGGATTGGATTATGCTTCTCTTCGATGGCTGCAACCACAAATCACAGGTCATAGGGCGCCAGAAGTGTGTCCGGCGAAACCCCTCCGATGCTTAAGTCAGACAGAGTGCGAGAGCAAAAGCGAGAGAAAATATATGCTGAGTGCAAAAGTGTGCAAAAATGAGTGTGTGTATAATGAGGGAGCATACCTGATATTTATAGAGGGGATAAGGCTAGGAGAGAATATCTCGACGGATATTCTCCGTGATCCTCGGTATCCTATCGCTAAATAAGGAAAGGTGTATCGACCTAGTATTCTTCAAATAAGGAAAGACGTATCCAGCCGGGATTTGTTTGCATAAGGGAAGACGTACCTGGATAGGACTCTTCATCACATCGAGACATGGTCCTCGGGAAACATTCCCGAAATGGCAGTGAGGCCTCGGGAGATATTCTCGAACTGAGAAGGAGTCCCCGGTCAATCTCCCGAGCTCTTCTTGCAAAGTCCTCGGGCGACACCCGATCTTGGGCGCGCAGGTCCCCTAATTACCTCCCAAGCTAGGTAGAGTAGCTCGGGGTCTGGCGTGTGCTGCTCGGTCCTCGGGTCCCGAGATGGTTATGGGGGCATCATGATTATTCTCCACCGCAAGTCCTAGACGAAGAATTGAAGTATAGGAGTATGCCTGGTTGAGGTCGGGACCCGAGGTCACATCCATAATTCTGAGGAGGACCATGATCCTCCTGATGTTCTACTTGGACCGTCGATAAAGAAACACGTGGACAGCTAGATTGGGGTCGGGTTGTGTTTTTTGGAGAAAATCATTATCCGTGTGACGCTTCATCCCAACCGTTGATGAAGTTCTGGCGAACGTCCAGGATTGAAGAGGTCTGACGACTGAGGTGACCGTTGAGCTTCCCGAGGAAATATGGACCATTGATAGGTGTGAGATCGGGCGGTCACGATCATCCTCAGATTCTTATAAATATTTCTGTTAGAGTAGATGCCCAACTAGCCAACTTGTGGCGTGTGGGTTTTATTGACTCTTTGCATAACGATCTTTATTTATGAAATTCGCATTTCTTTTATGGAGTTCTTTATTTTCATTATGTTATAATGTTAACAATTGTGTTGGATAAAGACCTAGAATGCACCATAGTGTATGTTAGATTTGATAGTGGTTATGATGGCTATCATGAAACACATCTAATAGTCACTGCGTATTCTGAACTCGTTCCTAGTCGATTGGGCCGTCAAAATGAGGATAAGGCCGCCCGAGCTTGAGACTAGCATCTGCGATGCGAAATACCATGTTTCATTGGTAGGGAACATTGTGATGTTCTGAGCATGCAGATGGATAGTGACATGGTGATCTATCGAACTACCCTCGTTCGGACTTTTCAAGTGGTTACCATTTGTCGAGTGGATAAGTCCGAGGTCTTGGTTGTACTGATTAGTCCTCACTACTCGAAACGTCATTGAGACTCTACATGATAGGTGCCTCACTTTGACCTGTTTACCGACTCAGTTGGTGTCATTAGGTGCTGGGATTGGGTGAGGTCCCGATGCATGTAGGAGTCGATGTTTCGTTGTCGAGGATTCACCGCTCGCTTTTATGCGCGGATATCCTATGCTATCTGAGGAGGCAATAGTGTGATAAATCTCTGGCCAGAGTACTAGATGTGTTTTAGGTAAATGGGTTTACCTAGTAACACTCGCGATGTCACTATTTGATCTCCAAGATGTATGCATAGTTATTGGATCTCTAGCGACTCTCGATTTACCAATGGTCGTTGATCTGATCGGGATATATGTGTTGAAAGGACCGTACTGTACGCTAACCATGACCAACTGGTTCTTGCAGGCGCTATCAGTCATACCTAGGGGATCATGGGGCGATGTTGCTAACCGCTTTACCATGATCCGATGGGTAAGTCCGAAATTGTGATTTCAGAGTCGCAATGTTTGTGAGCCCACGGCTAGCTGTATCCCTGAACCATTGAGGGTCACACAAGTACTGCCTTCATGATTCCCGCACGGAAACAGAGCTCAATGTGTTGAGAATAGGAGGAGGAATTTAGGGAGTGCGACTTCCTAAAAGTCAACAGGGGTCAAATTACGATTTCCCAAAGTTGAAGGGCTAACTGCAATTTTGGACTAGGTGGTCTGAAAAATTGTTTTCACATCATAATACTCAGTTTTGGAAACTGTGTAGATCGGTCCGATCAGATCGTCGATCGGAGTTATGATGAAGCCACGGTGATGGAAATGAACCGAATGTTCATATGGACCTGGGCCTGACCTAGGCCCATTGGGCCGATCCAAGCCCATCACTAGTCTACATACTGAAAAATTGTTTTCACATCATAATACTCAGTTTTGGAAACTGTGTAGATCGGTCCGATCAGATCGTCGATCGGAGTTATGATGAAGCCACGGTGATGGAAATGAACCGAATGTTCATATGGACCTGGGCCTGACCTAGGCCCATTGGGCCGATCCAAGCCCATCACTAGTCTACATATGCATGGCCTAGGGTTGATGTATGATAGACTACACAACATAAAACCCTAGCCTCCAAGCGCCGCCCACCCCTCTCCTCCACGCCTCTCTCGGCCGTCGCCGCCTTGCCGCCGCTCCGCCGCCGCTTGCCGTGATCGGACTTGTTCCGATCACCTTGTCGTGGAGATTCCGTTCGTGGCAAATTCGTCAGCTCTTCTAGTGCAGACTGACGAAGGAGTCCTGTTTCCAGTCGTGGACCGGATTAGGAGATCTACCGCCGCCTACCGTTGAAGTGCCAGTTTCCCTGTGAAACTGGTAGGAGCCAGGCGCCTAGACGCCAGCAAGGTATTAATTCAAACACCCTATGGATGTTTATTGTTGATTTATGTTATGTATTGAACGTTTCCGGTGCAAAATTTTGAAACTTCCGCTGCTCCCCGGGAACGGGATCCGGATCCGCCACTGCGCCAACAATTTCGACATTCGCGTTTCATTTCTCACTTTCCTCTTTCGCTGTACCGTTACTCTGCATAAATTCTCTCTCACTCCCGAGCTCCCTTGCTGTTTTCTTGTTCTCCTTCCCCCAATCCAGTAAGTTCTAACTCCTCTTAAATAAATTCTAGTCCTAGTGATAGTATAGTGAGCAGTACGGCTGCGTCGGTAGATAGCGTCCCGGCTAGTCCCGAGGTGAAAGAGCCCTGGCTTCCCGACCAGGATGAGCTCGCGAGTGTTCCCTGGTATGAGGAGAAATCCTCTAACCTTAAGCTGTCCGACATTGCCGTAATCAAGGAGAAGGGGGACACGATGAGTAAATTCGAAGTAGTTCTCCCCCATCCCGACGAGAGGGCTCATCGCCCTCCTCCTGGCTTCCACACCTTCTACATGAACCCGATAGAGATGGGCCTTAGGTTCCCTATCCCGAGGTTCCTTACCTCCTTGTGCCATCACCTAAAAATCAGCCCGAGCCAACTGGCCCCAAACTCCTATAACTTCCTGCTAGCTCTGGCCGTCCTCCTGTGCTCCACATTCCCTTGATCCCCTACGTCCTCATGCAATTAGTTCAAATCAAGAGGTTGGGGCCCGGGAAGTTTTACATCTCCCATAAGGGAGTTCACACTTTTATCAAGGGGAACCCGAGCTCCCACAAGGGGTGGATGAGCCGGTTCTTCTACATCAAACGGGATATGAAGAGGAGGAACATCTGGAGGTGTGAGATGTCCTGGAGAGATAACGTGTATACCTTTTCACCCCATACTCCCGAACGGTCCCCGAACCTGACCTCCTTCCTTGAGGCTATGCGCGGTTAGAGATATAACGCTCCCGAGCTGATAAAGGAAGATATCTATGCTTCTTCAAGTTTAGAAGGAAGGGAGTCGAGCTAGCCGGGATTCCTCGGTATAGTCGTGTCCTGCCTTACCCATGTCATCACATACGCCCGAGCCTGTGTCTCACCTGAACTAACGTTTTCCTTGTTACTTCTCTTGCAGGCGCGCGCATGGGCAAAGCTGAGATGCTGCAGTTCATGGAGGAAGCCGAGGAGGCATACCGCGCCTCCTAAGAAGGTGGCGAAGAAAAGGAAAGCCTCCGCCCCCGTCGAGAAGGAGGCTCGGCGTCATAGGAAAAATGGGGCCTCCTCGTCGGGAGCCAGGCCCGAGCAAACTACCGAGGAGCGTCGTGCATCGACACTTCCCATCCCGATGAGCGAGGAGCGTCCTGATCCGACGCAGGTCATTGACATTCCTAAGGTCTCTTCTCCCGAGAAGGGATCAATGAAGGGAACGGGCCCTGGCCGAGTCCCTCCCCTCAACTACTTCGAGGACTCGCTAGTGGTCTCCCCGACCGTGGACGTGGCGACCAAGTACCTCTGTCACATGGCCCCCGATCGGGACTTGGACCGGTTGGCGAGGGCCTCCGACTCGGAGGCCGTGGGTTTTTTCGCGTCGCAAATTGCATCGGTACGCTGCCGAGCTCCAGTTTCCCGCCCATGTTAGCATTCTGACCATCGAGTTTTATACAGGCGGTGGCTTGGGGGGCGAAGTGATAAAACGCCTCACCCAAGCTCAGCGAGTGGCGAACGAGACCCGCTCGCACTACGTCGAGGCGATGGGACACCATGTCGAGTTGATGGCACAGCTCGAGGAGCTGAGGGCCATTCAGGACCAGGAGAATAAGGCGGTGGAGGCTGTGCAAGAGGCACTGAGGGCCCAGCTTGCTACTGAACGTGCTGCTCGGGCCACCGAGGAGGAGGCCATGAGGTCTGAGCTCGAGGCCGCGCTTAATGAGAAGACTGCTGTTGAGGCCAAGCTCGAGGAGGCCAAGTCCCGAGCAGCCGAGGATGCCGAGCGCCTGAGGGGCGAGGTCACCAACGGCTGGGCACTCGGGAAGGAGGAGTTTCTCAAGTCCCCGGAGTTCGAATGCCTGTGTGTGAAGAAGTCGGTGGCTTACTTCCGGTCGGGGTTTGAAGGATGTGTGGCTCAGTTTCGAGCAAACGGTTACCCCGAGGAGGAGCACCCAGCTTCCTTCCTTGACGCGAAGAAGGCCCTGCGAGACATGCCCGAGGATGACGAAGAAGCGGCCGAGGAGGAGGAAGAAGAGGAATAGGAAGAAAATGAGGCCGACGTCACCTCCCCGAGCTCCCCTAATCCTTAGTTGTACTTAGCTTTCCTTTGCCTTGTAAATATCTTCACTTTAATGAAATTACATTTTGTCTCACTTCTTTTCTCCCGAGATGCTAATTTTCTATGCCAATACTTAAGCAAGAATCGGGGTAACCCGACCATTCCATCGCGTATAATACGAACCATCCAAGGGTTTCAAATAATCACACATAATTGAACAAAGTAGCCCGGACTCTCCCAAGTGAACGGAAGCGGCCAAGTGTTAGCATCTATGAAGTCGTAATTGCCGGGGGCGAAGCCCGCACAGGGATGATGTTTGTTCTCTCCAAATTATCGCTCTGTAGGTTTGTTGCCCGAGCGGTTTGACTCTTTCATGTTTGGTGGGCGTTGCCACCCGAGGTGGTGCCAGTGCTGAACTGGACTTAGGTGTCGAGCTGGTCGGACTTATGCGCTCACGTTGAAGGGCTATGCGAGGAGTGGCCTGTGCGAAACTGGGCTTTAGTGCTCAAGTGGGGTTGCCACCCGAGGAGGTGCCAGTGCGGAACTGGGCTTAGGAGCCGAGTTGGTCGGGCTTATGCGCTCACGTAGAAGGGCTACGCGAGGAGTGGCTAGTTCGGAACTGGGCTTTAGTGCTCAAGTGGGGTTTCCACCGGAGGAGGTGTCAGTGCGGAACTGGGCTTAGGTGCCGATCTGGTCTGGCTTATGCGCTCACGTAGAAGGGCAACGCGAGGAGTGGCCAGTGCGGAACTGGGCTTTAGTGCTCAAGTGGGGTTACCACCCGAGGAGGTGCCGTGGAGAGAGCCAGGGCCTTTGAGAAAAACATCTTTTATTCTATAAGATAACGTTTACAATAGAACAACCTTCGAATGAAATAAAACAAATAATAAGGTGACATTCCCGAGCCTAGTTACATCCTATCTTCTTGGGCCTCGGGGTGAGCGTAGTATCGAGACTTGAGTGCCTTCTGCTCGATCTTACTTCCTCCACATAGCACTTCCTCGCCATCTTTCGATCTCTTTGGACCTCACCTACCTCATCTCCCACCGGAAACTTCAGCTTTTGATGTAGAGCCGAGGCCACGGCCATAAAGGCGGCCATGGCCGGTCTTCCTAGTATAACTTTGTAGGAGGATGGTGCATCTACCACTGTAAACTAGACGACCTTTGTGAGGAATCAGATTTTAGATTAGTGATTAATCAAATTAATTTGGGATTAGTCGCGTGGTTTTTCGAGAGATGCAGATGTTAGAATTCAGTAGTAGCGCCTGTTGGTGAAAGCTGATCAGCAGTTGATGGCGCGAGAGTAAAACCCCATCGTTTCATGGAAACCAGCCGTAGCGCTAACGCAAGGAATCAGCTGTAACGCATTCCAGATGTTAACGCGAGTCAACGGTACTGTAGCTTGCAACTGGTGGAATTTAATCAGTAGTTGCGTTGGGAGAATGTGTTGCAACTGGCTGACCAGCTGTTGTTTTGAGGAACCAGTCGTGGGAGCAACGCGACGTCATTTTGATAAGTTGAAACGCTGCGTTTTTGTTGCGTCTGGTATCAGCTGTGAGGAGTTGTCGCAATGTTTGTATCAGGCGTTGGTTGGATCAACTGTTAGCAGTGATGGTGACGTGTCCTCTACATCGTCGTTTCGTTTAGTTACGCTTGCGTATGAATTGTTTAGCGTAACCAGATGCTGGTTTTTCGTAGGGAATTTGGTACCAGCTAGTGGAGCGCTACGACATCGTTTCGATTAGTTGGTGCGGCGTCGTTTTGGGCGCGCGAAGAGAAATGCAACGACTGGTTGTTGCGACTGGTTTTGTTGAGAGCAAAAGCTGGTTATAATTTTAAGATTTTTACTGTAGCATTTCTCAGCGACTGAATTAGAGGAACAACAGCTGATGGATTTAGAGATATATATATAGAAGTGTCGATCGACACTTAGAAATATTTTAGAACCCGATATTTCTTATCTTCTTATCCAAACCCTCACTAGCTACTTCACCGTGACCTAAATTTCGTCGATTGCCGCCGTTCTCCGTCGATGATTTGAGAGATAAGGTGGCGCTGGATTCGTTGTGAGTTTCTCTTTCGATTGATACCCATTTGAAGCCCTGAATCAACGTTGGAGAAGAAGCGCGAAGTTGCTGTGTCTTCGTACAGAGAAGTTCGTTGGTTCTTCTGCTGGTTTGAGTTTCTGGGTGAGCATTTCTTGTTTTTCTAGCTTAGGTATACTTGTAGAACTAGAGAAGGGTTCTGACCGTAGGCTATGATGTTTAAAGGTTTAGATTTGAACTAGAATTAAGCTGTTATGTGAGGCCCTGTGACAGATTTGAATTCGCAGGAGGTATCTGCTGGGATTTTTCGAAATCAGGAAGAAGCTGATTTGCTTCAATTGTGGCACCGTGGCTTGTAAAAAATCTGTTGAGGTTGATTTCAGCTATTGAAGGTACGAATTGAGCAGAATTAACAGGTTTGAGCGTGGACATGGCTGTGATCGATGTTATGAACCTGCTGATTTGATTATGTGAATTTACGTGGCAGTATGTTGAATTGTTTGAATTGTATATGCTGTTTCACGTAATGAATTGTATGAATTATGCATTGATTTTTGAATTGGCATTCATGCATACATATTGAGCCTGACAGATTGATTGATGACCTGATTGAGAGCCACGTTGTGACTGACCGACTGACTTGTCGTGCCTGAAAAGTCCAACACTATCATCGTAGTGGTGACCGACTGACTTGTCGTGTCTGAAGACCACAGAGCTGTGATGGGCTGACGGGCCCTGAAGATCATGGACCGATGATTTCCACCGGCTGACTTGCTGTGCGTTGTATAGAGGCTCGACCGATATGATTGCCAGTCGACTTGCTGGTCTACTATCCGATCTTTGATAGACCTCATGCATTCATAGCATTGATTTATAGCATGTTTCATGTTTAGATGTTTAGATAGCTCTTCGTACTGTGGCTTGACCTCGTATTCCTTTTCCTGCTTTGTGTTGTTTGGGTCTGTGTTACCCACTTGCAGGATCTTCAGGTAACCAAGCTGGACAGAGTGGAGGTTCAGCTGGTCGATCCCCATTTCCATGAGTCCCAGTTATTTTGTTTATGTATCGAACCCGGGGGATGCCCCGTGTCTTATGTATTTTTGGGGATCTGTATTTGAATTGATATTTGTGTTACCTGTTTTATATGAGTTTGAGTCAACTCGTATTTTGATTATGAATATTTTGAATAATGTTTTAAGTTCAGGCCCAATTATATTTCGAAAATTTTTAAGCCCGATTTTTCTCTTCCGTGATTATGTGCTTAATTGTGCTATTATCTTAAGTAATTAGCACGGGGCCTGACATTTTTGGTATCAGATCTTAAACTGGATAAGCTCGATTTCCTTTGATCACACTCGAGTCTAGGCACAGAGTTTTGATTTGATTTTGATTGACTCTGTGAGTTATGTGATATATTTATCTGCTGTGATCTTACCTCTAGACTTGTTTAGATGCCGCCGAGAAGAGGAAAAGGTAGGACGACTAGACGTACTGAGGAGGAGTCTAGGGCAGGTAGTGATGATGATGTCCATCAGGTTGAGGATGTCGAGAAGAGACTGAAGCTGGGGGTGTTGCAGCTGAGAGACAATGCACAGTGCTGGTGGAGAGGTACTTCCCGTATCCTTCGTGATAGTGGGGCTGTGATCACTTGGGAGAGCTTCTGCAAGGCCTTTCGACAGGAGTATACCCCGGAGTCCTTCTATAACAGCCGAGAGCGGGAGTTCGATAATCTGAGGCAGGGCAGCATGCGAGTGGCTGAGTATTCCCGACAGTTTTCTACGCTTTTGGTCTATGTGCCACACGTTGCCAACCAAGAGAGTACCAAGAGGAACAATTTTTTGAAAGGCCTGAGGCCTGATTTGTACCGGATGGTTTTGTCTGGTTCGCCTGCGACCTATATTGATGCGGTGAACCGAGAGGTGGATATTGAGGAGAGTTTGATGGAGGTTGAGGCTCCGACTCAGCCGACTACTGGAAGCACCTATCAGCCTGTTCAGGATGCATCGCAATCTTTATCTTCTCCTCAGGGGTCGCAGCAGCAGTAGCAGTCAAACCGCCAGAGATTTCGACCTCGAGGGAAAAAGTTCAAGAAGAAGGCGGATTCTAGTTCCTCTGATTCCGTGAGTTCTGGTTCTGGTAGTGGTTCTGGCAGCGGTTCTAGTGGCATGACGTGTGGATAGTGCGGAGGAAGGCATCCTACTTCACAGTGTCATGGAGTTCAGGGGTCCTGCCGTAACTGTGGACAGCCAGGACACTTCCTTAGAGTGTGTCCTCTGTTGAGGGGTCAGTCTTCGATTCCTTCGAAGCAGGGATCAGCTGGTGGTTCATCTCAGAGACCGCAGTTTCCTGCCCCTACCCAGCGATCTGGATTCCAACCCCATGAGCCTTCTAGATTTGGAGCACCTTCGAGACCTCCGTTTCAGATTCCGCAGCAGGATCAGGTGAATGCGTTGACTAGAGAGCAGGCTGAGGAGTCGCCTCGTATGATGATCGCAGGTACATGTTCTATTTTCGATTATCCTACGAGAGTTTTATTTGACACTGGTGCATCACACTCTTTTATTTCTGAGATGTTTGTATGTGAACATGGGTTGAGTTCTTTCCCATTGTGTGATGTTGTTTCCGTGTCTACTCCTGCTGGTGTGAATCTGTGGTCCCGTGAAGTGCTGTTCGATTGTGTGCTTCGATTTGATGAGCATGTTTTGGTGTCCAATCTGATTTTTTTGGGAATGAGAGATTTTGATTGCATCTTGGGGATGGATGTGTTGTCTAGCTATAAGGCTACGATCGATTGTTTTCATGGTGTGGTGAGATTTCGCCCTGACTCGGGTGAGAAGTGGGAGTTCTACGGTGCTGATTCACGCTCGAAGATTCCATTGGTGTCCGCCATGGAGATGTTTAGCCTACAATCGCTGGATAACGCGGGATTTATGATTTACGCGCTGGACGTTTCCCAAGAGCCGCGATTGGGGTTGAGCGACATTCCGATCGTCCGAGAGTTTTCCGACGTGTTTCCAGATGAGATTCCTGGATTCCCTCCGAGACGTGATATCGATTTCAGCATTGAGTTGGTGCCCGGTACTGCCCCGATTTCTAGAGCTCCTTATTGTTTGGCGCCCGTGGAGTTGAAAGAGCTGAAGGATTAGTTGAAAGATCTCTTGGAGAAAGGCTTCATCATACCGAGTATGTCGCCTTGGGGAGCTCCGATTCTCTTTGTGAAGAAGAAGGATGGGTCTATGAGGATGTGTGTGGACTTACGACAGTTGGATAAAGCGACGGTGAAGAACAAGTATCCTTTGCCGAGGATTGATGACTTGTTCGATCAGTTGCAGGGATCGGTCGTTTACTCGAAGATTGATTTGCGCTCTGGTTATCACCAGTTGCGAATTAGGGACGCTGATGTTGTGAAGACAGCTTTTCGGACTCGATATGGGCATTATGAGTTTCTTCTCATGCCGTTTGGGTTGACTAATGCCCCAACTGTGTTCATGGATTTGATGAATCGCGTCTTCAGTGAGTATATTGATCGGTTCGTGATCGTCTTCATAGATGACATCCTAGTGTATTCGAGGAGCTTGAGAGAGCATAAGGAGCATTTGAGACTGGTGTTACAGAGATTGAGAGACTCGCAATTGTACGCCAACTTCAGCAAGTGTGAATTCTGGCTGGATCGAATTATCTTTCTGTGTCATGTGATTTCGGCGCAAGGATTTCGGTGGACCCGAGTAAGGTCGAAGCCGTTCTTAACTGGGGGAGACCTAGGAACGTTTCCGAGATCCGCAGTTTCTTGGGATTGGCTTGCTATTACAGGCGTTTTATCGAGAAGTTCTCTTCGATAGCCAGGCCATTGACTCAGTTGACACAGAAAGATCGGAAGTTTGTTTGTACTGACGAGTGCGAGTTCAGTTTTCAGACGTTGAAGGAGAAGTTGACTACTGCTCCTGTCTTGGCTCTACCGTCTGGATGTGGAGGATTTGTGGTGTGCTCCGATGCTTCTCTCAATGGTTTAGGATGCGTTTTGATGCAGAACGGGTACGTGATAGCCTATGCGTCTCGACAGTTGAAGCCTCACGAGATGAGGTACCCTGTTCATGATTTGGAGTTGGATGCGATAGTGTTTGCCTTGAAGATTTGGCGACATTATCTGTATGGTGAAAAATTTGTGATGTACACCGACCACAAGAGTCTGAAATATATCTTCACGCAGTCTGATTTGAATATGAGGCAACGACGATGGATGGAATTTCTCAAGGACTTTAACTGTGAGATTCAGTATCAGCCTGGGCGGATGAACTCAGTAGCAGATGCTTTGAGTAGAAAGACCCAGCCTGCGATGCTTTCGTCTTTGAGTATCTCTAAAGTCTATGAGCAGTTGAGTACTTCTGGTTGGCGGTTTCAGCCGGGTGATTAGTACTTTACGATTTCTTCGATTCAGGTAGAACCACAGATTGTGAGTGCCATCAGGGAGGCACAGCAGACTGATCCGTATGTTCATGAGTTGAAGATAAAGGCCCGAAGCGGTCAGTCTGATGATTTCTCTGTTTCTTCCGATGGATGTTTGATATTTAGAGGAAGATTAGTCGTTCCGAACTTGATCGACCTAAAAGAAACCCTTTTGAACGATGCACATTGTAGCCGGTATAGTGTTCATCCGGGCGAGAGAAAGATGTACCATTCCTTGAAGTCTCACTATTGGTGGACAGGTATGAAGAGCGACATTTCGGCTTTTGTCGCTAGATGTCTGAATTGTCAACAGGTCAAGGCCAAAAGAATGAGACCTGGTGGTTTGCTACAGAGTTTGGAGGTGCCCCAATGGAATTGGGAGCACATCGCCATGGATTTTGTGACTCATTTACCTCGGTCGAGTAGGGGATGCGATGCGATTTGGATGGTGATTGATAGAATTTCGAAGTCAGCCCTTTTCATTCCCTATGACGTGAGGTCTTCGATGAAGAAAATGGCGAAGCTGTATATCGACCATGTGGTTAGATTGCATGGAGTTCCTGTTTCGATAGTATCCGATAGAGATCCGAGTTTCACTTCCCGATTTTGGAAGAGCTTGCAGGCAGCGATGGGTTCGAGATTGGCTATGAGTACAACCTATCACCCACAGACAGATGGTCAGTCTGAGCAGACCATCCATAAGTTAGAGGATATGCTGCGAGCAGTTGTGATGTATTTCAGTGGTGGCTGGCAGTATTCGTTGTCCTTTGGTTGAGTTTTCGTATAATAATAGCTACCAGGTGACTATTGGAATGGCTCCATTTGAGGCGTTGTATGGTCGAAAATGCAGATCTCCGATTTGTTGGGAAGAAGTTGGTGAGAAGCAACTTTCTACCCCTGAGTTTGTGCAGCATATGAAAGACCAGATTGATTTGATTCGAAGTAGAATGAAGGCTGCACAAGATAGATTTACTAGCTATGCTAATCGAAGACGTCGACCGTTAGAGTTTGAGGTTGGCGATCGAGTATTCCTCAAAGTTTCTCCTTTCAAGAGCGTGATGCGCTTTAAATTTAAAGGCAAATTAGCTCCTAGATTCGTTGGTCCCTTTGAGATTATCGAGCGGATTGGACATTTGGCTTATCGATTGAGACTGCCTGATGAGTTGGCAGCGATGCATGATGTCTTTCATGTGTCAATGTTGAGGAAATATGAGCCAGATCCATCCCATGTGTTGAGAACCGATGAAGTTGAGCTGGATTCTGCCTTGAGTTATGTTGAATATCCAGTGCAGATTCTGGATATGAAGGAGAAGCAGCTGAGGAACAAAGTAGTTCCGTTGGTGATGGTCCAATGGAGCAATCATGGCAGAGAAGAAGCAACTTGGGAACCATAAGAGAAGATGCAGCGTGAGTGGCCGCATCTGTTTGAGTAGATTGTTGTTTTAGATTTCAGTTCTGGTTATGTTCTTCCCTAGTTGTCGTTTGTTGATTGCCCAGTTATCTTGAACTCTTGGGTTTGAATTAGATGAATTTCTGTTTCGTATTCTGATTGTTTAGCGGATTTTCCCTGAGTTTGCCATGATTTCGAGGACGAAATCTCTTAAGGTGGGGAGAATGTGAGGAATCAGATTTTAGATTAGTGATTAATCGAATTAATTTGGGATTAGTCGCTTTTTTTTCGAGAGAAATCTGTTTCCAGTAGATGCAGATGTTATAATTCAGAAGTAGCGCCTATTGGTAAAAGCTGATCAGCAGTTGATGGCGCGAGAGTAAAACATCGTCGTTTCGTCGAAACCAACCGTAGCGCTAACGCAAGGAATCAGCTGTAACGCATTCCAGATGTCAACGCGAGTCAAAGGTACTGTAGCTTGCAGCTGGTGGAATTAATCAGTAGTTGCGTTGGGAGAATGTGTTGCGACTGGGTGACCAGCTGTTGGTTTGAGGAACCAGTCGTGGGAGCAACGCGACGTCGTTTTGATAAGTTGAAACGCTGCGTTTTGGTTGCGTCTGGTATCAGCTGTGAGGAGTTGTCGCAATGTTTGTATCAGGCGTTGGTTGGATCAGCTGTTAGCAGCGATGGTGACGTGTCCTCTACGTTGTCGTTTCATTTAGTTACGCTTGCGTCTGAATTGTTTAGCGTAACCAGCTGCTGGTTTTTCGTAGGGAATTTGGTACCAGCTGGTGGAGCACTACGACATCGTTTCGATTAGTTGGTGCGGCGTCTTTTTGGGCGCACGAAGAGAAATGCAACGACTGGTTGTTGCGACTGATTTTGTTGAGAGCAAAAGCTGGTTATTATTATAAGATTTTTACTGTAGCATTTCTCAACGACTGAATTAGAGGAACAGAAGCTGGTGGATTTAGAGATATATATATAGAAGTGTTGATCGACACTTAGAAATATTTTAGAACCCGATATTTCTTATCTTATTATCCAAACCCTCGCTAGCTACTGTTCACCGTGACCTAAATTCCGTCGATTGCCGCCGTTCTTCGCCGATGATTTGAGAGATTTAGGTGGCGCTGGTTTCGTTGTGAGTTGCTCTTTCGATTGCTACCCATTTGAAGCCCTGAATCAACTTTGGAGAAGAAGCACGAAGTTGCTGTGTCTTCGTACAGAGAAGTTCGTTGGTTCTTCTGCTGGTTTGAGTTTCTGGGTGAGCATTTCTTGTTGTTTCTAGCTTCGGTAGACTGTAGACCTAGAGCAGGGTTCTGACCGTAGGCTATGATGTTTAAAAGTTTAGATTTGAACTAGAATTAAGCTGTTATGTGAGGCCCTGTGACAGATTTGAGTTCGCAGGAGGTATCTGCTGGGATTTTTGAAATCAGGAAGAAGCTGATTTGCTTCAATTGTGGCACCGTGCCTTGTAAGAATCTGTTGAGGTTGATTTCAGCTATTGAAGGTACGAATTGAGCAGAATTAACAGCTTTGAGCATTGGACATGGCTGTGATCGATGTTATGAACCTGCTGATTTGATTATGTGAATTTATGTGGCAGTATGTTGAATTGTTTGAATTGTATATGCTGTTTCACGTAATGAATTGTATGCATTATGCATTGATTTTTGAATTGGCATTCATGCATACATATTGAGCCTGACAGATTGATTGATGACCAGATTGAGAGCCACGTTGTGACTGGCCGACTGACTTGTCGTGCCTGAAAAGTCCAACGCTATCATCAGAGTGGTGACCGACTGACTTGTCGTGTCTGAAGACCACAGAGCTGTGATGGGCTGACGGTCCCTGAAGATCACGGATCGATGATTTCCACCGGCTGACTTTCTGTACGTGGTATAGAGGCTCGACCGATATGATTGCCAGTCGACTTGCTGGTCTAGCTATCTGATCTTTGATAGCCCTCATGCATTCATAGCATTGATTTATAGCATGTTTCATGTTTAGCTGTTTAGATAGCTCTTCGTACTAAGGCTTGACCTCGTATTTGTTTTCCTGCTTTGTGTTGTTTGGGTCTGTGTTACCTACTTGCAGGATCTTCAGGTAACCAAGCTGGACAGAGTGGAGGTTCAGCTGGTCGATCCCCATTTCCATGAGTCCCAGTTATTTTGTTTATGTATCGAACCCGGGGGATGCCCCGTGTCTTATGTATTTTTGGGGTTCTGTATTTGAATTGATATTTGTGTTACCTGTTTTATATGAGTTTGAGTCAACTCGTATTTTGATTATGAATATTTTGAATAATGTTTTAAGTTCAGACCCAATTATATTTCGAAAATTTTTAAGCCCGATTTTTCGCTTCCGTGATTATGTGCTTAATTGTGCTATTATCTTGAGTAATTAGCACGGGGCCTGACAACCTTAGTCTTTCTCAGTCTCCCCGACCCTAGAGACAGAGGCAGCTGGACCATCCCCACTGGTTGCAAAGAGTGGCCCGTGAACCCAAACAGTGGTGTATTTACTGATCCCAAGTGATATTGCCCGAGGTCCATGTGATCCACGGCCCGCTTAAAAAAAAAAATTGACCGAACTTCCAGAATCCACGAAGCTGCGCGCCACTTCATAATTTGCGATCATCGCCCAGATAACCAGAGCATCGTTGTGTGCCTCAGCGTCTGTCGGCAAGTCTTTTGGACCAAATGAGATGACGGGCCCCGAGTGCTTCCTCTGTATCTCCATGGTTTCCATCTGACGCCATCCTGTTTTCCTTGCTCAGTTAGAATCCCCATCGGTAGGTCCTCCAGAAATCATATGGATGACTCCTCGAGGCTGAGGTGATCCCTGCTCTGCTGGGGAAGAGTTTCGATCCTGTCCTCGGGGTGCTGCTCCCCGAGTAGAGGCCCTGTTATCGTGTCGCCCTCTGTCTTCTCGCCGAGGTCTCTTTTCCCACCTACGCGGCCTGTCTTCCACTAGCGCCGCTCGCAGGTCGGGATTACTCTAATTGTTGCACTCCAAATCTTAATCCAAGAGGCGACACTCTGCAGTAGTGTGACCATAATCCCTGTGAAAATCACAAAACTTGTCTGACCTGAGATTCCTCGGGGCCCCGTCACTTCCCCGAGGTCGCTGCACTACTTTCCGCTCATCACAGATCTCTAGAGCTCGAACCTTGCTCACCTTAGAAGGTGTCCGAGCAGTGAATTCTCCCAATAACAAAGGGGGTTCTGGCCTAGATGGCCTCGGCTGGGGCCTCTCTACCCGAACATCCCGACCAGCCCGAGGTGGTAGTCTCTGCTCATTTCTTCTCGAGGACTGTATCTCCTCCACGTTAACATACTTCTCTGCTTTAGTAAGAAGCTCATCGAACGTCTTTGGGGGCTTCTTGACCAGGGATTTAAAGAAATCGCCCCCTCGCAACACCTGGGTGAAGGCCCCGATCAAGAGGTCGAGCGTGGCAGATGGTACCTCAATAATAGTCCTGTTGAAACGCCTGATGTACTCCCAAAGAGTTTCTGTTCCTTCTACTTTACAGTAAATAAGTTTCAGCGTAGTCATCGACTGTTTCTTGCTGCTATCAAACTGATGAAGGAACGCTTGGCTGAAATCCTGAAAACACCTGATGCTCCTGGTTGGCAAGAGATTAAACCACTGTTGTGCAGCTCGGACCAGAGTGGTGAGAAAGACTCTGCACTTAATAGGATCAGCATACTGGTGGAGGAGTGCAACGTTCTCAAATGGGACAAATGCTCCTCGGGATCTCCCATCCCGTCATACTCTCCCACATTAGGAAACTTGAAGTGCTGGGGCAGCTCAGCAGCCAATACCTCGGCAGAGAAGGGCACCTCCCGAGCAGGTGGGGGACGAGGTGCTGAACTTCTCTCCTCCCTCAGACGGTTAACCTCCTCACGCAACTTCCTGACCTCCTCAGACTGTTCTCCAGGATATGGGCACGACTCAGGTTGATTTGCCAATATCTGCGCCACAGTGGTTGCTACCAGTTCAGTATCTGGGCGTCAGTAAGAGCGGGGTTCTCCAATATCAGGTTGATTTGCCAATATCTGACTCTCCGTGTTGCTAGTTCTCCAGTACCCTGAGCTCTAGTCCTCTTTGGTGACATCTTGTCTTTCTTCTACGGTCCCCACAGACGGCGCCAATTGATGTAGCCAAATTACCTCAGCCGACGAGCAAACACCACCACGTCGAGGAGCTCGTGAAGGTCGGGCGACTGGGGACTGGATTATGCTTCTCTTCGATGTCTGCAACCACAAATCACAGGTCAGAGGGCGCCGGAAGTGTGTCCGAAGAAGCCCCTCCGATGCTTAAGTAAGGCAGAGTGCGAGAGCAAAAGCGAGAGAAAATATATGCCGTGTGCAAAAGTGTGCAAGAATGAGTGTGTGTATAATGAGGGAGCATACCTGGTATTTATAAAGGGGCTAAGACGTCTAGGAGAGAATATCTCGGCGGATATTCTCCGTGATCTTCGGGATAATCTCGCTAAATAAGGAAAGGTGTATCGACCTAGGATTCTTCAAATAAGGAAAGACGTATCCAGGTGGGATTTGTTTGCATAAGGGAAGACGTACCTGGATAGGACTCTTCATCACGTCGAGACATGGTCCTCAGGAAACATTCCCGAAATGGCAGTGAGGCCTCGGGAGATATTCTCGAACTGAGAAGGAGTCCTCGGTCAATCTCCCGAGATCTTATTGCAAAGTCCTCAGGCGACACCCGATCTTGGGCTCGCAGGTCCCCTAATTACCTCCCGAGCTGGGTAGAGTAGCTCGAGGTATGGCGTGTGCTGCTCGGTCCTCGGGTCCCGAGGTGGTTATGGGGGGCATCAGTATCTTTTTTATTTATTGGTCAAAAAACAAAATGCTATTTTGGACCTCAATTAGTTCAATCGAACTTTTGAAGTACGTTAAAACTAAGGATAATCTATAAATTTGATGTAATTGATTTTCACTCCATCGAAGAGCCTGTCAGACGTCCATTCTTGATATGCGGGAGATTCCCGAGTTGAGAGGCTGAAATAAGGACAGGTCATCTTGGATGTTCAGTATGGTCCCGAGGTGATGCTCTGGGTGGGTATCAACAGTATCCCCATAGCGGGTCAAAAAGAAGGACTTGAAGTTGTAGACCACAATAGAGTAGTGTGATTGGAGTCTGAGCGTCTGAATTTGTGGTGCTTGTTGAGAAAACCCAAGTTCCGGGTGATATTCCTAAACAACCATTGATTAATGCACATGTACGACTGGATTTAAAATCTCTTCCCTTCTATGATAACGTTCCAAATTCTCTGGGAGATCTGGGCATCCCACATTAGTCCAGATCCAACGGTTTCTATGATCTCCACTATTCTATAAATAGGGGAGTTTTTACTTTTTTTTTCACTTTCACATTTTACTGCACCGTTACTTTGTCAAAATTTTTAGCGACTCCCGAGCTGCCTGTGCTTTTTATTCCGAGCTTACTCTCTCTTTTCCTATTCTTTCCGTAAGTCGTCTCTAGATTATCATGCACCTCAATAGAAATTTCGTCCACTAATAAATAGTATAGTGAGAGAGATGACGGAATCTCTAGATTCCCCTTCGCCATCTGAAGAGGGGTCTTAGAGTGCCGAGATGAGCACTCCGACCACTAGGGAGGCTCGTAGATCCAAACTAGCTCGGATTGCCCAGGAGGATGCGGAGCATATGGCCTCGAGGCCCCTGTGTACGAAGTAAAAGACTCGCTCCTCCAAGAGTATGATATACCTATGATACGAGCTAGGTCGGGTATGTCGGATAGGTCTGCAGTACTCATTCCTGAGGTGGGGAATTGAGCTCATCATCCATCTCCCGACTTCCATACCTTTTACATCAACAAGGTAGACCCGAATCGTACGTTTCATGTCCCTCTATTTATTCAGGAGCATTGCGATAACCTCAAGATCTGTCCTAGCCGAATGACCCCCAATTCTTTCAGCTCCAAGCTATCCCCAGGTTTGAGAACCAAGAAAAATACCAAGAAAATAAAGTGTACATCAAATGTGCATGCATGCAACCAAGATTTTCAAATTCTTGTAACAACCATTTTAATGCATATTTTACCATCCATAGAATCAAATGTAGCAGCAATAAATCCTTCAATATTTGCTCTCAATTCAAATTTGAAAGCATGCACACAATATAGTATATTCCGCATGTATTGAGACTTGATATTGTACCAAATGTAACATCAAAATAATGACTATAAAAACGTGGTCATTAAAGCTTGCCTTTCACCTCGCCAAACGCCCTCAACTCACATATTCAATTAAAGTATATGCCGATTCTTTTTTCGAAGGAAGTTATAATCTAAGCAAAACCTCACAATATAATACAAGTAAGTAAAACTTCTAGAAATTTAAAAGATTTATAGAGTAGTAACATAAATAAAATCCCAATATTTTTAAATCATCATGTAAGATACGGACATAAACTTTATGCAAGTATCCTCAAAATAATTCCATCAAAACCCGTTTAAAACATCTCAAGCATACTCAAACTGTCAACTCATGCGGAAACAAAGTACTCGTTTAAAACTTTTTAGGAAAACACGAGGTTACTGGGTCGCGTGTCACGCCGGACTGCTACCCACTCAAGTGTCCGACCCCTCGATCTCAGCCTCCGTATCATCTGCACCAATCAACCATAGTGAGTCTAAAGACTCAACAAGTTCAAAATTTAAGGTAACAAGTACTACATAAGACAACCACATGCATTACATATTTATACTCAAATAAAATTCCTTAAATATAAAATGCATAAAATGTAATTTTCCTCAACTCATTTTCTTGAAAATTTCATGTATAAAGAATGAACTCGGTAAAACACAAAATACTATTCTTGTGAAATCCGTTTCCCGACTGTGGTCCCTCGTCCTCGAGTTTCTTGATCAAGCTAAATAAATACCATGATACTAGGTTAAAAAGACATCCCATTACTTTTTTGGAACCAAGTCCTATCAAGTATAAAGGCACTCCGGTACTTATCCAAAGTCCATTACGTGTCAATTTGATTTGACCAAACGTGAAGTCTCCCAACCATCATATCTGTCATAAACAACCACAGCCAAGACCCATCATTCAAAATATTCTCCTCACCTCAAACCTCAAAATATCTTGTCTTGCCTCAAAACACCAGCTTTTTCCTTTGCATCAAAATCTTCGTCAAAATATTATAAGTCATAAAAATTCAAATAAATTTCTAAAACATCTCATTTGAAGCTTAAAATCATCAACATAAACAATTCCTGATCGTGGGCTGCCTGTAGGACTCAAAAACACGACTTAACAATTTCGACCCCGGCGAGACGTAGTTTGAGCGACTAATGCGTAAAATTCATTTCTCAACAAAATCAATCTCCATTTGGACCCACGCGACCCTAACACGATGGGATAACTACGGGAACCAACCAGATGCAACCATGATGACCGAAGAGACCAACCTGACGTCTGCAAGCTCACTGTTCGTGCACAGACAAAAAACCAGCATAGGCATGAGGCAACCCTCGAACCCGTCCACTTTTATCGACCCAAGGACATGACCACACCCTCACTCAGCCCCTAGGTGACCCCCACCATGGACCACATGACTCAAACCTAGACTCCAAACTCACTCCATCAACCAACACATGCACAGATCGGTCCACTACTTGAAGAAACTGAGCCGCATCTGATATCTTCCCCTTACATGACATCAATTGTGATGCCCGAACCAACGGGAATCACGAATTGGGGTAAGTAAAAATTTTCGAATAAAGAAGAGCTGAAAGACAATTTGTTATAAGCTGTATTTCTTATAACTTAAAAAGAAACTGAAACACGATCACAAAAGCTGACAAACACGTATACACTTGCACGCCAACTACTGACAAACATTTTTGCGGAAAAATAGATTCTATTATATATATTGCAATTGCGGGTACAACAGCTGATATTCTATATGAACTACTACTGTTGCAACTGATTTAATACAGTCTTTACAAAATATAAAATAACATCAGACTTGACACGGAAAACGCTGGCCATTGACAAACACAACACCCAGCAGCTGCCATCAGTTTTCACCTCCTGTTCGCTCCTCAGCAGTCATACCTGCACCATTTTAAAAGCTAATGATCCTAGGGGCTCAGCAAGTAAAATCTGAGTAATAAAGAATTCATTTAACGCAGGAAGACATCTGAAACATACATAACTTGAGTTAAAGGAACATCATAAATCATTCTTTCGTAAACATTTCATAAACATTTCTTTTTTCCATAACTTGGAGATAGGGGATAATAGCCCAGATCTCATCATCAATATCATTTTCTTTTGATTTATGGCTTAGAAGCTCCCTTTAGGTCCGTGTTGCACTTTGATCAAAATGACTTCCGATATCAGTTTTAGCATATAGCTAATATGAAAGGGCAGTCGATATCTGGACAACTGCTCACCCTTCTCCTTGTGACCGTTTGTCATCTATGCCATAAATCTTAAAATAAACTTTAGTTCCTTTAACATCCTTTCTTTTATTTGAAATCATTCTTTAAACATCATCGGGTTCCATCATTTAAAACTCTCGTTTCCTATTTTAAACTTTACTGAGTATCGAATTCGACAGTTTGAAACTTACCGCTGAAATGAAATCTGTCGTAACAAAGTGAAACAATACTTTGAAACAAAACAGATCTTCACTGTTCACGTTTATCGTAAAACAGCTGTGATAATATTTGTGAATACTTGAAACAGACGTGGCTTGGGATACTGTTTGAATAGTGAACAGCTGTAACTATGAAATAGAATTGGTCACTCAGCTGTTAACGAATTGGTTTTGGTCAAACAGATGTCAACGCAACTAAGTTGGTCAACTCAGACGTCAACACAACTAAAACAAAGGCTTTCAGGTGTTGAACAAACCAACAGCTGAATACAAATTAAAGCAACAGCTGGTTACGAACAAATGCAACAGCTGGTTAACAATAAAACCAACAGCTGATGAACAATAAAACCAACAGCTGATGAAAAATAAAACCAACAGCTGACTTTAAACTTGGTGTTGCAACATCAAAACGACAGCTACGCTATCAGCTGTTATCTATCAAACCATACTTTATACTGATTCGACTAACAACATCCGATTACGTAGCGTCAAATTCCAATGTTAGATAGAACAATAAAACCAACAGCTGATGAAAAATAAAACCAACAGCTGACTTTAAACTTGGTGTTGCAACATCAAAACGACAGCTACGCTATCAGCTGTTATCTATCAAACCATACTTTATACTGATTCGACTAACAACATCCGATTACGTAGCGTCAAATTCCAATGTTACCATTCACCTGATAGAAGAACATTTATGAACATACTTGAATCAAACTCGAATCCTCAGTATCCATATTTTTCTGGAAAACACTTGGAAGCATAAAAACATCATTTTGAACCCAATCTTTCTTTCCTTGAACATACGTAAATCATTTTAAACATGAACTTCAACATATCTTAAACATACAGGCAAGCAGATCCATAAAATGAATAAAATCAATATAAGTTTTAAATGGTGTAGCAAAGGATCAGCTTTTACTTGCCTTAACAAATCTTTGCAACCGTGGTTAATTCCGGCAGAATCTTCTCCCTGAGCAATACACGAACTCCTCTGGAAAATATTTTGAAGAATACTAAAGATTTTCTTTGCAAATGATAATGATCTTGCTTTTCAAAACAGCTATTTATATAGAAGGGATTAGTGGTAAGGTGCAATGTTTACAAAGCATGACACACTTCAACCAAGTTGTGAAATTTTAGTAAAATTCCCTTTCATCTCATTTTAAATTTGTAAAACACCAAACCCTTTTCAAAAGAAATCATTTGTCCTCCTTAAAGATATTTTCAATCGATTTAAACCTGCTCATGTATTGCTCTTGGAGTCACCTTCTGGAACCAGCCGCGACGCATCTTATTTTCTGAAATCAATGAAATCAGCAAATGCATAACATTTAAAATTGCCATTTTGGCCCATGAAATTAATAAAATGCATAAATGTGGTCTTATGGATTTTGGGACGTTACATCAACAGACCCTGACCCTTGCCCTAGGCCGAACCATGCATGACCAACCATAGCCCTCAACCGATCACTTCTTCAGAACCTAGCCTCACGGCTTCAACACTTCTCTCAACCCTTGTCCCGATTCAAGCCCTAGGCCACCTTTTCATGCTAAAAGATCAAATACAACAAGTTAAACATCAAACATGGTTCAAATTCATTGAAATATAATGATCTACTCATACATGCAATAATATGAATGAATGGTGCATTCAAAGGGAATTTTGTACTTGCCTTCTCTTACATGACTTACAACCAATGTTTAAAGGAGGGGATGGAGGAAAACTAGGATTCCTTTGAATTTTGCTTGGAAGAAGCTTGAAATTCAACTTGGGGTGGGTGGGTGGGTTTGTGTTACTTTTCTTTGCTTTTTTTTTGTTTGAAAATTATTTGTGTGTGTAGTGAAGGGGGGAAAGGCTGATGCTAAGGGTCAAGGGGAAGGGTTTGGTTTGTAATTCTTCTTTATAAATTAGTATATAAAAGTTATTAATTAGCTGAATAAATTGCTAATTTATTGGTAAGAGTTGTTAATTAATTAAATAAAGTCCTAGTCAACTAATTAAAAAGGTTTAATATGAAAGTTGATAATTAACTAATAAAAGTGATATTCATCTTTTAAAATTATTGACAAATGAATTCCCACATAAATTAATACCTTAGAAAAATGGCTTTTAGAAAAGAAAAAAATAGGGTTTTAAAATTTATCACTATAAAATCTTCTGAGACGTATGGAGTGATCTTAAGAACTAACTTCGTGAAAATCGACTTTACCTCGTTGTTCCCGTCTTCTCCTTTTCGGCTCGAAACATCTAAAATCAATTTTTAAAAGAAATCATCGTTAAATTATTCAAAAGAATTTATTGTAAAATCATGGATGTAATTAATACTACTCTTAGAAATAAAAAACATTAAGACATGTGATTTCGGTAGAAAAGTTTTTGGGTGTTACAATAATCTAACCATTAACAAGAATTTTGTCATCGAAATTCAAAAAATTACTGAAAAGCTCAGGATATTGCTCTTTGATATCGGCTTCTACCTCCCGTGTAGCTTCTGTTAGAGTAGGTGCCCAGCTAACCAACTTTTGGTAGTGGGCTTGTTGACTCTACTGTAAAAATGATCTTTATTCACATAATTTACATTTATCTGGCATTTTTTATCTTCATTATTATGATTACAACTATTGGATAAGATCTTGAATGTACTATGGTGTATGTTAGATGTGATAGTTATTTGATGGCTATCATGAAACACATCTGATAGTAATTGTGTGTTCTAAACGAGTTCCTAATCGATTGGACCATCCAAAAGAGGATAAGGGCCTTCCGAGCTTGAGAATAGCATCTGCGATGCAAAGTACCACGTTTCATTGGTAGGGAACATAGTGATTTTCTGAGAATTCAGATGGATAGTGACCTGGTGATCTATCGAACTACCCTCGTTCGAACTTTCCAAGTGGTTATCATTTGTCGAGTGGATTAAGTTCGAGGTATTGGTTGTACAGATTAGTCCTCACTACTCGAAACGTCATTGAGACTCTACATGATAGGTGCTTTATTTTGACCCATTTACCAAATCAGTTGGGGTCATCTGTGAGGCATGATGGATTAGTGGAGTAATTAAGCTAATTAATAGGATTTAGTACAGACCGGATTTGGTGTGAGCTGATCTGGGCGGGCCAGCCCTGAGCTGGTATGATTTATGAAGCGCAAGATGGTCTGTGCGTGGAACAACTCAGAGATGATATGATTCGTTGAGCATAAGATGTCAGGTATTTGGGTGTAAATTGATCAGTGAGAGATAGCCCTCAGCTGGATGTACATATTGTGCGAGTTGTGCTGCGTTGTTTAAGAGTACCAGCTTAGGTCCGTGCAGGTTGCGGTCTCCAGCTTAGGCGGGTACTGTGTGCTGTATCCAGCTTAGGCTTGTGGTGGTTGCTATATTCAGCTTAGGTAGGTGGCGTTCTCTGTTTTCAGCTTAGTGGCATGCTGGGTGCTCTGAGCTTGTTGTCCTGAGCTGGATTGCTGTGCGACGTCGTTTGATGGAACCATCTTAGACGCGAGCTGGTCGTAGTTCCTATATAGAGCAGCACTGTTGCTGTCACTAGCTTAGGTGCAAGCTGGTTGTGGTCCAGACCGGATGAGAGCTGGTAAGGGCCAGCTTTGGCGGGAGCTAGTCTATACGATCTGAATTGTTGTTGTGATATGTTTAGCGAGTGGGAGCAGCTGGGCGCATGTCAGGCCCCGTGCTAATTACTCACAATTAACACATAATAAACGCAAAAACACGGAAGCTAAAAATCAGGGCTTAAAAATTTTTCGAAATAGGTTGGGCCTGAATTCAAATTCATACATTCAAAATATCGATAATCAAAATATGCAAACTTATACAATCAGGTAACATCAACTCTCAAATCATAAACAGATCCCCAAATACATAGAATCACGGGGCATCCCCCGGATCAATACATAATACAATATACTGGGACTCAAGGAAACGGGGATCGACCAGCTGTACCACCACTCTGTCCAGCTTGGTTACCTGAAGATCCTGCAAATGGGCAACACAGACCCAAAACACAAAAGCAGGAAAACAAAATACGAGGTCAAGCATCAGTACGAAGAGCTATCAAAACAGCTAAACATGCAACATGCCATAAATCAATGCTATGAATGCATGAGGGCTATCAAAGAATCGGATGGCTAGACCAGTAAGTCAATTGGCACATCAATCAGTCGAGTCTCTATACCACGCACAGCAAGTCAGCCGGTGGAAATCATCGGTCCGTGATATTCCGGGCCCATCAGCCCATCACAGCTCGGTAGTAGACGCTCGAATCCGGCACTCACCACTCCGATGATAGCGTTGGACTATTCCGGCACGACACATCAGTCATCCAGTCGCAACGTGACTCTCAATCAGGTCTATCAACCAAATCTGTCAGGCTCAATATGTATGCGTGTATGCCAATCCATAATCAATGCATAATGCATACAATCAATACAATAAAACAGCATGCAAATCAATCAATTCCACACACTGTTTCATGTAGCAATCACAGTAGCAAGCCAACAGATTTTATAGCAGGGAAATACAGCCATGTTCACGCTTCAAGCCATTAAGAGCTGCTCAATTCGTACCTCAACTGCTTCAATATACCTCAACATCTTTCACAACCAACGGACAGCAACTAAATCAAGTCCGCGGCCCCTTGAAGATTCACGGCACACTCCACTAAAATCCTGGGAGCTGAAATCTGTTTCAAGGTCTCGAAATTCAGCTTAACTCAAGCACAATTCTAAGCCTGAACATTCTAATACCTACGGCCAGAACTAACCTCAAGTTCTAAACATCTACGCAGGTATTAACTACAAGAACATAGCTCAAATCAACGAGAAATGCTCACCCAAAAGCTCACGCTAGCAGGAGAAACACACGGCACAGATTTCTCCAAAGCTTCGAACACTGACAGCTTCACGCTTCCACTCCAGCGTTAATTCAGGGTTCGAAATGGGTAATAGTCGAAAGAGCTAAGCTAGGGGAGTCCAACGCCACCAATATTGTCAAAAACAGAGGCTGGAAGCGACGGGAATCGGCGGTGGAAAGTTACGGTGAACGGTAGAAAGTCGAGGGTTTCAATAGGGAAGAGGATAAGAAATATCGGGTGTAAAATATTCTAAGTGTAACTCAACACTTGTATTTATATCCTCAATCGCTACTAACCACCAGATTCCAGCGTTAACAACAAACGCTCACTCACAAGTCAAAACGACAGCGTTTCGGTGACATCTGGTCTCTCCAACGGTAGCACAAACCAGATCTCTCGCTCGCGCAATACAAAACACGCTAAGTGCTGGAAATCCAAAACGACGACGCAACAACTAACTGGAACGACGCCGCATCACTCAAAACTGATCTCTCCTCGACACAACGCTAGTGCTCAAAACAGATTCCTCAACTAAGCGCGCTATACCAGATGTCAACTCCACATGTTGACCAACACGTGAAATCTGCTTACGTCAGCAGATCTCTTCACGCGAACTATCCCCCGCGTTCAATACAACGAAACCAGATCTCTCAATCCAGCGATCACCCTCTACAGTTCCGTTGACTAAAGTTGACATCTGAAAATCACGAAATGCAAACGCAGCACTCTCGACTATCCAGATCTCACCAAAACGATAGCGTTTTACCTACCTCTCGCGGCAAAACACGCTAACACTCAGGGAACCAGATTTCTATCAAAATCTAATCAATTCGTTCCCAATTCCCAATCAGATTTCACCCGATAAACCTGAACTAAAATCTGAACAACTCCAACTAGAGATCTGAATTTCCTCAAATCAGATTTCACCAAAAATTTTACGATAAACCCGAACTAAAATCTGGACAACTCCAACTAGAGATCTGAATTTCCTCAAATCAGATTTCACCAAAAATTTTAAATTCCAGAAATCAAAAACCTTAATTCCCGTGACTAATCTAACCCAAAATCTGATTAATCACAAATCTTGAAATCTGATTCCTCAAATTCTCCCCACCTTAAGAGATTTCGTCCTCAAAATTAAATGCAAACAAGGGCAGAAACAATCAAACATGCAAATCAGCACAAACACTACTCAAATTCGAAGCAAAAATCAGCAATTTACCTGGAAAAATCTGCACAATCAGTGCTCAAACAGATGAGGCTAGTTGTGAGGATTGGGAATTTGGATTAGTGTTTAATTGTTTTGATTTGGGATTAATCACGAGTTTTTGAGGTTCCTGCTGAATTTGCGAGCGTCGCGTTAATTTTGGAGAAAACTGGCAGCAGCAAGTTACTGTAGCTCGTGCTGGTGAATTTTGAATCAGCAGCGATATCGTCAGCGTGACGCAATGAGAGCTGCTGGTTTAGCGTCGAGTTTGAGGTTGCTGCTGGTAGATATTGCATGTAGCGTGAGATTGAGCGAGGAAGCGACACGTGTTAGTCAACATTTTGGAGTGTTTACTATTGAATTCAGCAGTTGCGCTTGTGTGAAACGATCAGCAGATGGTTTGAGAAACTAGTCGCGAGAGCTGTCGATAGATATGAAGACGTAGGCGTGACGTATTCCTTGCTGCTGGTAGTCATTGCGTTATGTGGTTACTGCTGATCAGCAGGCGCGCATATGAAAGAGCGTTGAGAAGCGGCGTCGTTTGAATTAGTGGAAACGCTGCGTTTTGAGCTTTTAGTTTGAGAGATCAGCTGTTGGCAGCTTTGCTTACGTATATAAAATGACGTCGTTTGGATTAGTAGATGCGTCGTCGTTTTGAGTGATTTCTCGCGTCCAGCAGATAGATTATTTTAGAGAGAGCTGCTACCAGCTCTTGGTTTATTGCTTGCGAGAGCTGTTGTCAGCTGGTATTTGCTATGGTGTCGTTTTGAAGGTTTTCGTGCGATTGTTGTTTAGTTGTTGCTGCTGAATTTTACGAAAAGAAAAGAGAAGATTGCTGCTGATAGACTTCTGCTGAACACTTCGATGGATCTTAGTGAATCAGCAGGCGAGGATTGAAGAGGTATTTATAGTAGTGTTGATCGACACTTAGTTTTATTTTGACCCAGCCATTCCTTATCTCCTCTTTTCCAAACCCTCGATTATCTACTGTTCACCGTCACTTTCAATCGCCATTTCCCATCGATTCCAGCCTCTGTTTTTGATGATTTGAGTGGCGCTGGACTCCCCTAGCTTAACTCTTTCGTTTGCTACCCATTTCGAACCTTGAATTGCGCTGGAAGTGGAAATGCGAAGCTGCTGGAGTTCGAAGCTTTAGAGAGCAGTCTGTGCTTGCGTTCTTCTGCTAGCGTGAGCTTTTGGGTGAGCATTTCTTGTAGTTTGAGCTCGGTTTTTAGTAATTAATGCCTGCATAGAAGTATAGGATTGAAGTATGCTTCTGGCCGTAGGATTAGCGTGATTTAGTAGCAGAAACTGAGCTAAGATTTTAGCTATGTTGTAACAGATTTCAGCTTCTAGGAAGTTTCCTGCTGCGTGATTTGAGCCAGGAGAAATCTGTTAGGTAATTCGAAGGAGGAAAGGTACGATTTGAGCAGCCCTTCCCTTTGCAGCGTGAACATGTCTATCTCTTCAGTGTTGTGAACTGCTGTTATGTGGCTTACGTGACTTTACATGCTGGAATGGAATGAGTTATGTTTTGCTTCACATATTATAAATTGTATGCATCTAGCATGAATATTGAATGGCATTCATGCATACATCTTATGCCTGATTTACAGATTTGATTTGATAACCTGATTG
>KV018455.1:68021-110874 GCA_001598015.1 Dorcoceras hygrometricum
ACTCCATGCAATCTAACCACATGGTCGATGTACAATTTCGCCATTTTCTTCATAGAGCACCTCACATCATAGGGAATGAAATGGGCTGACTTCGAAAGTCTATCGATCACAACCCAAATAGCATCGCATCCCCTGCTCGATCGAGGTAAATGAGTCACAAAATCCATGGCGATGTGCTCCCAATTCCATTGGGGCACCTCTAAACTCTGCAGCAATCCACCATGTCTCATCCTCTCAACCTTGACCTGTTGGCAATTCAGACATCAAGCAACAAACCAGAGATGTTGCTTTTCATTCCTGCCCACCAGTAGTGAGACTTCAAGGCATTATACATCTTCCTCTCGCCGGGATGCACACTGTACCGACTACAATGCGCTTCATTCATGATGGTCTCTTTCAAATCAATCAGGTTCGGAACCACTAATCTCCCTCGAAATCTCAAACATCCATCCGGAGAAATAGAGAAATCATCAGACTGACCATTCTGGGCCATAATCCTCAACTCATGGATATAGGGATCAGTCCTCTGCGCCTCCCTGATGTCATGCAAAATCTGCGGCTCAACCTTAATCATAGAAACCATGAAGTACTGATCGCTCGGCTGAAATCTCCAACCAGAAGTACTCAATTGCTCATAGACTCTCGAAGCATTAAAGAACGAAAGCATCTCCGGCTGGGTCTTTCTACTCAATGCGTCGGCAACTGAGTTCATCCGCCCAGGATGATACTGAATCTCATAGTTAAAGTCCTTGAGCAATTCCATCCATCATCGCTGCCTCATGTTCAAATATGACTGCGTGAATATATATTTCAGGCTCTTGTGGTCGGTGTACACCACAAATTCTTCACCATAAAGATAATGTCGCCAAATTTTCAAGGCAAACACTATCGCAGCCAACTCCAAATCGTGAACAGGGTACCTAGTCTCGTGAGGCTTCAACTGTCGAGACGCATAGGCAATAACGTACCCGTTCTGCATCAGAACACATCCTAATCCATTGAGAGAAACATCGGAGCACACCACGAAACCTCCAGATCCAGACGGTAGAGCCAACACAGGAGCAGTAGTCAACTTCTCCTTCAACGTCTGAAAATTGTTCTCGCACTCATCAGTCCACACAAACCTCTTATCCTTCTGAGTCAACTGAGTTAGAGGCCTGGCTATCGAAGAGAACTTCTCGATGAAACGCCTATAATAGCCAGCCAATCCCAAAAAGCTACGGATCTCAGAAACATTCTTAGGTCTCTCCCAGTTAAGAACTGCTTCGACCTTACTCGGATCTACCGAAATCCCTTGTGCTGAAATCACATGACCCAAAAAGATAATCCGATCAAGCCAAAATTCACACTTGCTGAACTTGGCATAAAGCTGCGAGTCTCTCAATCGCTGCAACACCAGTCTCAAATGCTCCTTATGCTCTCTCAAGCTCCTCGAGTACACCAGGATGTCATCTATGAAGACTATCACAAACCGATCAATATACTCGCTGAAGACGCGATTCATCAAATCCATGAACACGGCTGGGGCATTCGTCAACCCAAACGGCATGACAAGAAACTCATAATGCCCATATCTAGTCCGGAAAGCCGTCTTCGCCACATCAGCGTCTCTAATCCGCAACTGGTGATAACCAGAGCGCAAATAAATCTTCGAGTAAACGACCGATCCTTGCAACTGATCGAACAAATCATCAATCCTCGGCAAAGGATACTTGTTCTTCACCGTCGCTTTATTCAACTGTCTGAAATCCACACACATCCTCATAGACCCATCCTTCTTCTTTACAAAAAGAATCGGAGCTCCCAAAGGCGACATACTCGGTCTAATGAAGCCTTTCTCCAAGAGATCACTCAGCTGATCCTTCAAGGGAATCCATGAATCTCATCTGGAAACACGTCGGGAAACTCTCTAACGATCGGAATATCGCTCAACTCCAATCGCTGCTCTTGGGAACCGTCAAGCGCGTAGATCATGAATCCAGCATTACCTAGCGATAACAGGCTAAACATCTCCATGGTAGAAACTAGCAGAATCTTCGAGCGTGAATCAGCACCGTAGAAATCCCACTTCTCACCCGAATCAGGGCGAAATCTCACCATACCATGGAAGCAATCAACTGTAGCCTTATAGGAAGATAACACATCCATCCCCAAGATACAATCAAAATATCTAATCTCCAAAACAATCAGATTGGAGACCAAAACAGTCTCATCAAATCTAATCAGACAATCAATCACTACCTCTCGGGACCAAAGACTCACACCAGCAGGAGTAGACACCGACACGACATCGCACAATGGGGATGAAACTCAACCCATGCTCAAAACATAAACAACTCAGATATGAAAGAATGTGATGCTCCAGTGTCAAAAATAACTCTCGCAGGATAATCAAAAATAAAACATGTACCTCCAATCACCATGCCAGCCGTCTCCTCAGCCTGCTCTCTAGTCAAAGCGTCGCCTGAGCCTGCTGGGGAATCTGGAACTGGGGTCAAGAAGGTCCTCCAAACCTATACGGTCCACTAGGTTGAAATCAAGATCGCTGGGTAGGAGCAAGAAACTGCGGTCTCTGTGAAGAACCACCAACCGAAGCCTGCTGTGAAGGAATCGAAGTCTGTCCCCTCAACTACGGACATGCTCTCCGAAAATGTCCAGGATGTCCACAGTTGTTGCATGTTCCCTGAACTCCACGACACTGCGAAGTCGGATTCCTCCCTACGCACTGTCCACAAAATCCGCCGCCAGTACCACTGCCTGAACCACTGCCTGAACTAGAGGAACTCGAGTTGCCCTTCTTCTTGAATTGCTTCCCTCGAGGTCGGAACTGATGGAGACTCGACTGCTGTGACCTCTGAGGAGACTGATACGACTGCGACACATCCTGCACCGGCTGCGAAGCACGCACAGTCGTCTGATGCACCGGAGCCTCAGGATCCATCAAACTCTCCTCAATGTCAACCGCATTGTTCACAGCTTCAATATAGGTCGCCGGGGACCCAGAACACCATCCGGTAAAGATCAGGTCTCAGACCCTTCAAAAATTGTTCCTCTTTGTCCGCTCTTGGTTCGCTACATGCGGCATGTACACTAGAAGCGTAGAAAACTGCCTCGCGTACTCAGCGACGCTCATCGTTCCTTGCTTTAGGTTATCAAACTCACGCTCTCGGTTGCTGTAGTAGGACTCAGGGGTATACTCCTGTCAAAACGCCTCACAGAAGCTCTCCCAAGTAATCATTGCCCCACTATCACGAAGGATACGAGAAGTACCCCTCCACCAGCGCTGCGCGTTATCCCTCAACTGCAGCACTGCCAACTTCAGTCTCTTTTCAGGAGCGTACTCCAAAGTATCAAACAGCTCCTCCATCTGAACTAGCCAAGCCTCAGCCAAAGCACCACCCTCGGTAGCAGCAAAAGTCGGAGGGTTTGTATGCTGAAATCGAGCTAAAACTAGTTCCATCTAACCTATCCTTCGAGTCACATCATCCACCCGATGAACATCCTCGTCAATATCTGGAGCCCTAGACCCCTCAGCGGAACGTCTAGATCTACCTCTCCTCGGCGGCATCTACACAAGTCTAGAGGTAAGGCTAACAACAGATATCATAACAAGGCAGATAATAATCACATAAGCCACAGAGTCAATCGACAATCAATTCAAAACTCTGTGCCTAGACTCGAGTGTGATCAAAAGAAATCGAGCTTATCCCAAGTTAAGCTCTGATACCAAAAATGTCAGGCCCCGTGCTAATTACTCACAATTAACACATAATAAACGCAAAAACACGGAAGCTAAAAATCATGGCTTAAAAATTTTTTGAAATAGGTTGGGACTTAATTCAAAATCATACATTCAAAATATCGATAATAAAAATATAAGTTATCTCAAACTTATACATTCAGGTAACATCAACTCTCAAATCATAAACAGATCCCCAAATACATAGAATCACGGGGCATCCCCCGGATCAATACATAATACAATATACTGGGACTCAAGGAAACGGGGATCGACCAGCTGTACCACCACTCTGTCCAGCTTGGTTACCTGAAGATCCTGAAAATGGGCAACACAGACCCAAAACACAAAAGCAGGAAAACAAAATACGAGGTCAAGCCTCAGTACGAAGAGCTATCAAAACAGCAACACATGCATCATGCCATAAATCAATGCTATGAATGCATGAGGGCTATCAAAGAATCGGATAGCTAGACCAGTAAGTCAACTGGCACATCAATCAGTCGAGTCTCTATACCACGCACAGCAAGTCAGCCGGTGGAAATCATTGGTCCGTGATATTCCAGGCCCATCAGCCCATCACAGCTCGGTAGTAGACGCTCGAATCCGGCAGTCAACACTCCGATGATAGCGTTGGACTATTCCGGCACGACACATCAGTCGTCCAGTCGCAACGTGACTCTCAATCAGGTCTATCAACCAAATCTGTCAGGCTCAATATGTATGCGTGTATGCCAATCCATAATCAATGCATAATGCATACAATCAATACAATAAAACAGCATGCAAATCAATCAATTCCACACACTGTTTCACGTAGCAATCACAGTAGCAGGCCAACGGATTTCATAGCAGGGAAATACAGCCATGTTCACGCTTCAAGCCATTAAGAGCTACTCAATTCGTACCTCAACTGCTTCAATATACTTTAACAGCTTTCACAACCAACGGCCAGCAACTAAATCAAGTCCGCGGCCCCTTGAAGCTTCACGGCAAACTCCACTAAAATCCTGGGAGCTGAAATCTCTTTCAAGGTCTCGAAATTCAGCTTAACTCAAGCATAATTCTAAGCCTGAACATTCTAATACCTACGGCCAGAACTAACCTCAAGTTCTAAACATCTACGCAGGTATTAACTACAAGAAAAGAGCTCAATCAACGAGAAATTCTCACCCAAAAGCTCACGCTATCAGGAGAAACACACGGCACAGATTTCTCCAAAAGCTTCGAACACTGACAGCTTCACGCTTCCACTCCAGCGTTAATTCAGGGTTCGAAAAGGGTAAAAGTCAGAAGAGCTAAGCTAGGGGAGTCCAACGCCACCAAGATTGTCAAAAATAGAGGCTAGAAGCGACGGGAATCGGCGGTGGAAAGTTACGGTGAACAGTAGCAATTCGAGGGTTTCGATAGGGAAGAGGATAAGAAATATCGGGTGTAAAATATTCTAAGTGTAACTCAACACTTGTATTTATATCCTCAATTAAATCGCTACTAACCACCAGATTCCAGCGTTAACAACAAACGCTCACTCACAAGTCAAAACGACAGCGTTTCGGTGACATCTGGTCTCTCCAACGGTAGCACAAACCAGATCTCTCGCTCGCGGAATACAAAACACGCTAATTTCTGGAAATCCAAAACGACGACGCAGCAACTAACTGGAACGACGCCGCATCACTCAAAACAGATCTCTCCTCGACACAACGCTAGTGCTCAAAACAGATTCCTCAACTAAGCGCGCTATACCAGATGTCAACTCCACATGTTGACCAACACGTGAAATCTGCTTACGTCAGCAGATCTCTTCACGCGAACTATCCCCCGCGTTCAAGCGCGCTATATCAGATGTAAACTCCACATGTTGACCAACACGTGAAATCTGCTTACGTCAGCAGATCTCTTCACACGAACTATCCCCCGCGTTCAATACAACGAAACCAGATCTCTCAATCCAGCGATCACCCGCTACAGTTCTGCTGACTAAAGTTGACATCTGAAAATCATGAAATGCAAACGCAGCACTCTCGACTATCCAGATCTCACATAAACGATAGCGTTTTACCTACCTCTCGCGGCAAAACACGCTAACACTCAGGGAACCAGATTTCTATCAAAATCTAATCAATTCGTTCCCAATTCCCAATCAGATTTCACCCGATAAACCCAAACTAAAATCTGAACTACTCCAACTAGAGATCTGAATTTCCTATCAGATTTCACCAAAAATTCGAAATTCCAGAAATCAAAAACCTTAATTCCCGTGACTAATCTAACCCAAAATCTGATTAATCACAAATCTTGAAATCTGATTCCTCACAGCGCACCAGCTGGGTAAGGCAGCGTGCTGGTTTATGCCTGAGCTGGTATCAGCTTGGATCCCGAGCTGGTCGGTGGCACTGTAGCAGATCGCAGGATTTAAGTATAAATAGTTGACTTTGACAGTGTACACCTTATATACTTGCAAAACTTAGCCATTTTGGGGCCTCGTATCCCTTATCCTTTCCAGAGAGCTCTCGACACATATCGTCCCCAAACGCTTACTGTTCACCGAATCTTATCTCCTCCGTTTATCGTCGATTGACGTCGTAGTTTAGAGCAAGGCTGGTGGCGCTGAGTTCCTCTCTCCAAGACCGTTCCTTCTGTACCACTTTGGAGAATTCGGTTGGATAGAAGAGTGAGCGCGACGTAGTTGAGGTGTTCGGGCCTTTTTTTATTTCCGGCCAAGTAGTTCTCCAGTTCCAATAGCACTCTTGGGTAAGTGTTGGTTCTCGTTCTATGTTTCGTTTATAGCTAGTTATCATGTTTGGGAGTGTAGGTTCGAGCTAGGTGAGCTGGTAGCTCCCAGCTCTGTTCTGTTTTAGTTGTCCCCGAGTTGATGTTGTATGGCTAAGCAATTTTTAGTTGCGTGGTTGTTCGGGTGGTTTCTGTTGAGCTTCTTCATGAGAAAGAAGGGCAGTAGATGTGCACGAGCTGTTGGTGTTCTGTTCTCGTGCGATCTGTTGAGGTATTTGCTGCTCAGGAGTTAAGGTACGGATGTGAGCTTATGTTGCAGCTTAGATATAGGCATGGATATATTTGTATGCGTGCTGGTATGCTGTGCAGTATTCGTGTGTACGTTATGCTGTTGCTTGGTTATGTTCTGTGTTGTATATTGCAAGTTGTCACTCCTGCATACCTTCACTTCATGTTGAGCTCATGTTCCTTGTTAGACGTTGTTGTTGTTCTGATCTGTTAGTACCAGGAAGCTTGTTGTGGGGTTATTTGAAGACGATCGGCTAGCTACTGTGCTCCTCCCCTCCCTGCTGTTCTGGTTGTAGAGCTTAAACTGGGATAAGCTCAATTTCTTTGCGAGTTCACTTGAGTCTAGGCACTGTGTTTGCTTTGTTCATGTGCTTGATTGCGTCTTTTATCTGCTGTTTGATCTTACCACCCTATTATTTTCATAGATGCCGCCTAGAGGTAGAGATAGGGCGAGGAGGCAGATTCCAATCAAATCTAGGGCTCAGAAAATAGGAGACGATGTAGAACAACATAGTATACCAGTTCGCAGGCGTGCTAGGCAGGTGGATGAGGAGGTTGACTTGTTGGTGTCTTGTGTCGACGAGATGGAATTGGTGGTGGCAAGGTTTTAGAGGATGAATCCTCAGACGTTCACTGTAGAGGAGTCTAGTGATGATGCAGAGGATTGGGCAGTACACATTGGTGATCTGTTTGAGAGATTGCACTATGACGATGCGCGTAAACTTAGTTTAGCTACGTTCCAGCTGAGGGGCAATGAACAGCTTTGGTGGATAGGTACCTCACGAGCTATGGCGGAGATGGTAACAGAGGTATCTTGGAACAGTTTCTGTGCCGTGCTCCGACAGGAATATGTTCTGGAATCGTATATGAACAACAAAGAGCGTGAGTTTGACAACCTGGTCTAGGGGGGCATGCGTGTGGCAGAGTATACGAGGCAGTTTTCTTCTCTTTTGGCTTTCGTTCCTCACATGGCTGGACATGAGAGGGCTAAGAGGAATCGGGTTTCTGGAAGGGCTGAATGAAGATATTTACTCTTTGGTGTTGGCAAGTTCACCTACTACCTATGCAGATGCGGTGGACAAGGCGATTGATATAGAGCAGGGTTTGTTGAACCGACGGTCTCAGGTTCGGTCTCAGGGTGTGCAAGGTGTTCGTCCCGGTCCTCAAGGGGCACAATCTTCTCAACCTGCTCAGGCATCCCAGTAGTCTCCCAGCCGTCCCAGCAGTCGGGTAGTCGCAAGTTTGAGCCTCGTGGTAAAAAGTCTAAGAGGAGGTCAGGTTCTAGCTCGTCGGGTCTGGTAGTTCTAGCAGCGGTAGTCCCAGAGTTGCTTTCTGTAGTCAGTGTGGAGGAAAGCATTCGTCAGCGCAATGCATCGGGGTTCAGGGTGATTGCAATAACTGTGGACAGTATGGACACTTTGCTAGAGTGTGTCCGTTGGCCAGTACTCAGCATACTGCTTCCCCACCGTAGGGTCATACAGGTGGATCGTCCCGAGGCAGGTCTTTTCCTACACAGCAGCAGCAGAGGTTTGGTGGATCCTAGCCTAGGGGATCATTTCAGCAGCCTGGTCTGTTTTTCTTTGGTGGGTTTTCCCAGCCTCATCTCTCCAGACCCCATCAGGCACAAGTGAACGCCATGACCATGGAACAAGCGGAAGATGGCCCGAGGAGTGATTGCAGGTAAACTGTACTATTTTCGATTTTCCTACCCGAGTATTATTTGACACTGGAGCATCGCATTCATTTTTATCTGATGCATTCATTCATGAGCATGGGTTATGTACGACCTCTTTGCGCAATGTTGTGTCTGTTGCAACTCCTATCGGTGCGGGATTTTTTCCCAGGAGATTGTTTTGGACTATGTGATTAAGTTTGGCGAGAACGTGCTGCAGGCCAACTTGATCAGTCATGTGGGACTTTGATTGAATTTTGGGAATGGACGTGTTATGTAGCTTTTTAGCTTCAGTAGATTGCTTCCATGGTGTGGTGCGCTTTCGGCCCTAGTTTGGAGAAAAGTGGGACTTCTATGGTCATGACTCACGGTCGAATATTACATTGATATCGGCTATGGAGATGTTCTGACTATTATCTTTGGAATATTTAGATGCGGGCCAAATTGATCAGGTTATTCATGTGGGACTTTGATTGTATTTTGGGAATGGACGTGTTTTCTAGCTTTAGTGCTTCAGTAGATTGCTTCCATGGTGTGGTGCACTTTCGGCCCCAATTTGGAGAAAAGTTGGACATCTATGGTCATGACTCATGGTCGAAGATCCCATTGATATCGGCTATGGAGATGTTCAGACTGTTATCTTTGGAAACTTCAGGGTTTATGATCTATGCCTTAGACTTATCCTCAGAGTCTCGCGTGGAGCTTAGTGACATCCCCGTGATCAAGATTTTCCTGATGTGTTTCCGGAGAATATTCCTTGATTTACCCCAAGAAAGGAGATCGACTTCAGCATTTAGTTGGTGCTTGGGACAGCCCCTATTCGAGAGCTTCGTATCGTTTTGCGCCAGCCGAGTTGAAAGAGCTAAAGGTCCAACTAAGCGAGTTGTTGGAGAAGGGTTTTATTTGATCGAGCATGTCGCCATGGGGAGCTTTGATTCTTTTTGTGAAAAGAAGGATGGCTCGATGAGGATGTGTATCGATTTCCAACAGATAAACAAAGCCACCGTGAAGAATAAGTACCCTTTTCCTAGGATCGACGATTTGTTTGACGAACTTCAGGGTTCGACAGTATATTCGAAGATCGATCTACGCTCGGGGTACCATCAGCTACGGATTTGTGATGACGATATTACGAAAACTGATTTTGGGACGAAGTATGGGCATTATGAGTTCTTGGTGATGCGGTTTGGTTTGACTAATGCCCCTGCAATTTTTATGGATTTGATGAATCGGGTATTCCAAGAATTTATAGACGATTTGTTATCGTGTTCATCGACGATATCTTGGTTTATTCGACCACCTCGATGCAGCATAAAGAGCACCTAAGATTAGTCCTCCAAACTCTTCGAGACATGCAGCTGTATGCCAAGTTTTCCAAATGCGAATTTTGGTTGGATAGAGTCGTCTTTCTGGGTCATATCATCTCGTCCCAAGGTATATCTGTGACCCCAGCAAAGTGGAGGCTGTTTTGAATTGGGAACGTCCCAGAAATGTTTCAGAGATTCGTAGATTTTTGGTATTGGCTGGCTATTATCGACGCTTCATTGAGGGATTTTCTAGTGTATCCAAGCCTATGATGCAGCTGACCCGAAGGATAGAAGATTTGTGTGGTCTGAGGAGTGTGAGAACAGTTTTTAGCTTCTGAAAGAGAAGTTAACCACCACGCCGGTGTTAGCTTTACCTTCAAGTTCGGGAGGTTTTGTGGTCTGTTAAGATGCATCGCTTAATGAACTGGGTTGTGTACTGATGCATAATGGTCGAGTCATTGCTTACGCGTCTCGACAGTTGAAACCCCAAGAGACCAGATACCCCATTCACGATTTGGAATTGGCAGCCATCGTTTTTGCCTTTAAGATTTGGCGTAATTATTTGTATGGTGAGCAGCTTGTGGTGTATACCGACCACAAGAGTTTGAAGTACATCTTCACTTAGTCAGATTTGAACATGAGGCAGCGTCATTGGATGAAGTTGCTCAAGGATTTTGACTGTGAGATTCAGTACCAACCTGGGCGAATGAACTTAGTGGCCGATGTCTTGAGTAGGAAAGCTCAACCAGCGATGTTAACGTCGTTGAGTATATCGAAAATCCACGAGCATTTGGGGACTTTTGGATGGCGTTTTCAGTCGGGTGATGAATATTTTGTAGTCTCTTCATTTCAGGTTGAACCACAGATTGTAGCATATATTAGGACAACACAAATGACTGACCCGTGCATCCATGAGCTAAAGATTAAAACCCAAAATGACCAGTCAGATGATTTTACTGTTGCTTCTGATGGATGTCTAAAATTTCATGATAGATTAGTGATTCCGAATTTGATACACCTAAAGGAGACTATCTTGAATGAAGCTCATTGTAGTCGCTATAGTGTACATCCGGGCGAGAAAAAGATGTACCATGACTTGAAGTCTCACTATTGCTGGGAAGACATGAGGAATGATATCTCTGATTTGTGGCAAGATGTTTGAAATTCCAACAGGTCAAATCCGAGAGAATGAGACCTGGAGGATTGTTTCAAAATCTAGAGGTGCCTCAGTGGAATTGGGAGCACGTTGCTGCGGATTTTGTGACCCATTTACCTCGATCTAGCAGGGGTTGTCATGCGGTTTGGGTAGTAACTGATCGAATTTCGAAATTTGCTCACTTCATCCCCTATAGTATGACGTGCTCCTTGAAGAAAATGGCGAAGCTGTTCATCGATTTTGTGGTTCGTTTGCATGGAGTATCGGTGTAGTTCCCCAAAATCCATAGGACCACAATCGATTAGCCTATCTTTTCTAAGGGTTGTTTTGACATTTCGAGCATTTAAGATTTCAGTTCAAATATTATTTTCTTTGTCCCAGCTTCGAAGCAACGGCCCAGAAGGTTTCGGAAGGATTTCGCTCAAGCACAAATCTGAAATGGTCCAGATCTGAATTTCCTTTACAAATAAAAATGATATCAGTTGGGAGATCTGTTTTGTTAAAATAAGAAAGCAAGATTTCAAATTTAAAATAGTAGTAGGGGGTTTTCAGCAAATATTTTAAAAGGACAAGAGTTGGCACGGCAACCATGCCTACTCAAGTGTTTTTACTACTACCCAATCATTCTTCCTTGTGTAAGATATTTTACATGAGGTTATGGATTAATTTTGGTTGCAAGAAAATTCTAAGTTCTTTCAAAATACTAAGAAGTTCTCAGAAGTGTGCTTGAGGAGACTTCCAGCTGCGGTTCATTCAGGAAAGTAAAGTTGATTCTTGCTACATCTGCAAAACATATATTACTTCGTTGTTTTCTATGTATGCTTGCCTGTTTCAGTTTCAGTTAATGTTTTAGTTGAGCTATGGTTTCACTGCTTTGATGCTTTAGTTTTGAGGAAACTCACCAGAAGGTTTAGCAAGCAGCTGTGTTTTAAAATATACTGAGTTGTACAAATTCCAGTTAGATAAAGACAAGAGAAGTTTTCTTGCTGTTCCTAAGTATTGTGAAGGCTATGGACATTGAATCTAAACGGATAGGAAACGCTGGTTCAATCGGGATTGAGTTCCTATTTGATAAGCGAAGCTAGTTTGTTTAGGGACTGTCTGAGTCGATGCAGTATTTCCTGTTTATTAGCCAAATCTGTTGTTTGGGTTCCTCACAGCAGAGTAACCTACAAAGTCTAAAATACTTTCTCCGAAGCTCCTGTTACTGTTTTCTCAACCAGATCTGTTTTGTTCAGTCAAATCCGTTTCCCTATGTCAAATTGTTTTCGAAGAGCCAGATCTGTCTTTTCCATTCACAAGCCATTCTCTTTAGTCAAAGCTGTTATTCACATTTGTGTGCAGTTCACACCTAAAATTTGTTTACATAACCAAAGATGACCTTTGCACATAAGATCTGTTTTCTTTAACCCACATCTGATTGCACGCTCGAGTCGATCCTTCAGAGCTGGTCTTTGCCATCATCAGCTCCAAGTCCAGCTATACACTCAGTAGTGCTTTTAAAGAAAAAATTAGTTTCATAGCAGTGAATATACCGGATTCAGTGATCGATTTTCGATCAAGAGCCAGTATATAGCTATTTCAGTTAAAGTAAGTAAAGTTTCAGATTTGAGGATTTATGATATAGAGGACTCGATCACTCAAGAAGGGACAAGGATTATAGTAGGACCGTTATCCCTTCATGGAAGGGCCAGGATTATGGAAATATTGTAATCCCTTCACAGAGTGTTACTGATCAGTTAACATGCTTTATGCACAAGGACCACCAGAGAGCCTCTAGACCATAAGTCATCCAGTTTAAGCAATTCAGATCCAATTTCCGATCTGTCTTTCAGTAGCGAGATTTCAGATTCAGATGTCTTCCTTTATTTTATGTATTTCAATTCACTTATGCCTGCATTTATGTGATATTTGTTATCCTAATTTTCCTTGCTGAGCCCTTAGGCTCACTAGTTTTCCCGATGCAGATGAGGCAACTCAGGGGCAGACGGGTGGCGCAAGTTGAACCAGATCTGGGGGCTGCGTGTGTTTGTTAATGGCCAGCGTTTTCCGCGTAGTCACAGCCGTTGTTGTTTTTTATCTTTTGTAAAACTATATTAAGATCCATTACAACAACAGAGAATTCATATAGAGTTCAATTAGTTGTAATATCTGATTTTTTTGTAATCGAATTTGAAGCCTTATAATTCAAATCTGTTTCTACTGTGTATCTTTGGCGCCATCTGCTTCGTTTCAGTTTTGTGTAAGGGAATACAACTTACTTTATTTCAAATTTAGTCCTTCTATTTCTTTCAAATTTTAAATTTACTCCAATTCTGTCAGGCCTCATGCTGTACACAGAGTTAAACCACGCAACAATAGCGGAAGCATACAAAAAGTGGCTTAAAATTTTTTCTTTAGGCCTGACGGTTTAAAACATATAATTTAAAATACAATCGTACTTAAAATATCCCAGTTTACAAATACACGATACAACAGTACATCATTTATACAAACAAAAATACCAGTACTACAACGGACAACACAATCCCACAAGCACAGGGAATTCCCGGCTAACAGTACTAGTACATATATGCTATACGCTAATTGGGACACTCTACCCACCTCCTGGGGCACCTCCCGCTGGGTCAAAGCCACGACCAGCAGAGAAACCTAGGAAACCTGAAAACAACACACAGGCAACAAACACCAGCCCTAGAGGGACCTCGGGGTCAAACCCCAGTACGGAAAGCAGCAACAAACAGCATAAGGAAAACACAGATAAATATGCACATGCTAGCCAACAAACAACTCCACCTGCTGTTGCTCACTCATGAGATGTGGGAGCTACCCACTCCGCTCATAGCAGCTAACAAACCCAGCAGGGAGAATGAGGTACGGGAGTTACCCGCTCAGCCTCCAAGGTATACGGGAACTACCCGCTCATCCTTGAACATAGCATCCTGGTACTCTCATTTCAACAGAATAGGCATAGCTAGCAAAACAGAGCTCAACAGGATAATGCGTGTATGCAAATACAACAGCTGATATCAATACAATGCACAAATGATAACAGCACAGAGCACACACACAGCCAAGCATATAATCCATGCTCAATCCTAAGCTGTAAACAAGCTCACATCCGTACCTCAAATATTTGTGCAAAAATTACTACAAGCAGATTGCCACAATGACGCAGATCCACCACCTGCTCAACGGCAACACAACAACCGCTCAAAGACCGAAGTACAGAAAAGCAACAGCTGGGAGATATACTCAACCAGCGCTATCCTACCTCACCAAACACCACAGAAAGCTCTAACAAGCTTAAAGGCAGGAACTGAACTTACCCCAAAAAGCTAGGAGCGAAATCCGACGCTTATGCTAACAAACTACACAAGGGAGATGTCTTCGCACACCTCACCAGCTTCAAGAAAACGTTCGAAAACAATATCCTAACGAAGCGTCTCAGCAATAGGAGTCCAACGCTACCACTCTCGCCTTTGTCGGAGTTGCCTACCGCCGGCAATCGAAGAAGATAAGGTTCGGTGAACAGTAGCTAGGGTATCGCGACAGAATTTGGCAATCGGGAAAATATTCTATGACCTCACCAGCTTCAAGAAAACGTTCGAAAACAATATCCTAACGAAGCGTCTCAGCAATAGGAGTCCAACGCTACCACTCTCGCCTTTGTCGGAGTTGCCTACCGCCGGCAATCGAAGAAGATAAGGTTCGGTGAACAGTAGCTAGGGTATCGCGACAGAATTTGGCAATCGGGAAAATATTCTATGTGTCGGGAACAATAATAGAGAACAAGGACAAGCTCCCTATTAAATCTCACTGCTGACAGAAACTGGAAACAGCTCCACCGACAACTTAAGCTATCGCAACTGATATTCCCGCTCGCAAACAGATCTTGCAACAGATGTCTCACTAAGCCAAAACAGCGATCACTACTAACTCAAACAACGTCATAGAGAACTACTGTCGCAACTGGACACATCACCCGCTACTCACTGCTGAATACTAACCAACATCTGTTAGCAATGCTACAACAGATCTCTCACCCAGCTGATGCTAACGCAACTCACAGCTGAGTCTTCTTCGCTAATCCAAAACGCTGTCGTTCCAACTAATCCAAACGAAGATGTACTAGCACCCGCTACTGAAAGCGCTCTATCTCACTACTGAACGCTAGCGATAACAGAACTCGCTACAACTGCTGAACACAATCACTACTGCTGACGTCACCACTGCTGAGCGCCAACATTCAGCGACGACCCGAGCTAACTACTGAACAGAATCCGCGCCAACTCTAACTCTCCAGAACTGTTCTAAGGGCTAAAACAAAACCCGATAGCTTCTCCAAGCTCAAAAACTAAAAGCTGATCTCAACAAAACCCGATTAATTAACTCATTAATCGTATCAGCTTTTGGGTCTCACAAATTCCGTTGGCTCCCAGATCTGGATAGGCCAAGATGCGCTATCTATATGCTAAGAGATGATGCAATGATATGGTGGGAGGGAGCAAAGCTGTCAGTGAATTTGGCCAATCTCTCATGGGACGAGTTCAAACGAGTGTTCTTTGAGCAGTACTTCACAGTAGACAAGAGGTCTGAGTTGAAGCGAGAGTTCTTGACCTTGAAGCAAGGGAGTCTGACTGCGCAAGAGTACATCCAGAAGTTTGAGAGAGGCTGTTACTTTGTACCTCTTATTGGAAGGGACCCCGAGGAGAAGCTGAGCCACTTTGTGGAAGGACTGAGACCTACATTTATGTTGAATGTCAGGTTAGACGGACTCAGATATTATAGGGAATCAGTAGATAAAGCCCTACGAGTGAAGAGGGATTGGAAAGATGTGGAACAGGAAAGACATCAGAGGAGGAAATCTTTTCAATAGGCAAATCCGAGGCCATTTAAGAAGTAGAATAAGAACCAGCAACGACCCCAAGAACCAAAACCTATACCAGCCCAACCTATCAGTGTCTCACCTGTTGGAATTAGTAAGCTGGTTTGTCCTAAGTGCCACAAGAACCATCCAGGGCAATGAAAAGCTGGCCAGAGCGGATGTTACAAGTGTGGTGCTCAAGGCCACATCTCTAGGTTCTGTCCTCAGTCGAAACAACTGGTGCCCAACAGAGATTACGTCATGACAGCTGAGCAAGCTAACCCCGATTCTACAGTGATTACGGGTAAGATTTTGGTTGCTGGTTGATCCTCCTTTGCCCTGTTAGATTCAGGTGCGAACAATTCCTTTATAGCCAAGGATTTTGCTAAGAAGTTACCACATAAGCCAGAAATATTGTCTATAGGCTATTGCGTAACTGTACCATCAGGAGAAGGGTTGATATCGTGTAGCATATATCGTGACTTAGAGCTTGAACTTCAAGGACATGTAGTTACCGCCAATTTGATTGGTTTTCCCATGCCTGAATTTGATTTTATTTTGGGAATAGACTGGTTATCCAGATATGGGGTAGTGATCGAATTTAAGCTCAGGACAGTAGTTGTAAATCTGTCCACGTGATCTCAGATTTCGTTCAAATCTAACCAGCTTCAGAGAGTTCCTCGCCTTATCTCCGCCTTGAAGGCCCAGCGTTGTTTGAGGAAAGGTGGAGTAGGGTTTCTAGCGAGTTTATCCTCCCTATCCATTTCTAGTAAACCCCGACTTTCAGATGTGGAGGTGGTGAACGAGTTCCCAGAAGTGTTTCCAGAAGAAATCAGTGGTTTACCTCCAGATAGAGAGATAGAGTTTGCTATCGACTTAGTTCCTGGAGCAGCTCAGGTTTCCAGACCTCCCTATAGGCTTGCTCCTACAGAGATGAAAGAGCTGAAAGAACAAATTCAAGATCTGTTGGATAAGGGATTTATTCGACCTAGTACATCCCCGTGGGGAGCCCCAATTTTGTTTGTTAAGAAAAAGGATGGGAGTTTCAGATTGTTTATAGACTACCGTGAGTTGAATAAGCTTACCATTAAGAATAAGTACCCCTTGCCTAGGATTGAGGAATTGTTTGATCAGTTGAGAGGAGAAACAATGTTCTCTAAGATAGATTTAAGATCTGGATACCATCAGCTGAAGATTAAAAAGGCTGATGTATATAAGACAACTTTCAGTACTAGATACGTCCATTATGAGTTTTTAGTTTTGCCTTTTGGACTAACTAATGCTCCATCTGTTTTTATGGTTCTGATGAATAGAGTTTTCCAGCCATTTTGGATCAGTTGGTAATAGTTTTTATAGATGATATCTTAGTATATTCTAAGACCAGCTCTGAGCATGCCACTCAGCTTCGTATAGTGTTACAAGTTTTGAAGGACAAGAGATTGTTTTCTAAGTTTAGCAAATGTGAGTTTTGGCTGGAGAAAGTTGCGTTTCTAGGACATATCATCTCTAAGGATGGTTTATAAGTCGATCCAGCTAAAAAGAAGCTGTGCGATACTGGCCTGTGCCCAGATCTGTTCCAGAGGTAAGGAGTTTTTGGGACTAGCTGGATATTACAGACGATTTATTCAAGGATTTTCGAGGACAGCAGTTCCATTGACTTCGTTGACTATGAAACAAGTTAAATTTGAATGGACCCCTAGTTGTCAGCAGAGTTTCGAGAATTTGAAGCAAACGTTGATAGAAGCTCCAGTTTTGACCATGCCTTCTAAACAAGGGAATTTTGTAATCTTCACAGATGCTCCAAGCTAGGTTTAGGAGCTGTTTTGATGCAGGATCGTAGAGTAGTAGCGTATGCTTCCAGACAACTGAAGAACCACGAGAAGAATTATCCCACGCATGATTTAGAATTAGCAGTTGTGGTTTTCGCCCTTAAGTTCTGGAGACATTATCTGTATGGGGAGAAGTGTGAGATATTTACAGATCATAAGAGTTTAAAGTACTTCTTTACCCACAAAGAATTGAATATGAGACAGAGGAGGTGGTTAGTGTAACGGACAGAATCTTTTATAGGCCACAATTAGAAAGTTTTAAGATTTGAGGGATTAAATAGAAATACTAAAATTACTCAGCTTTCGTTTTTATCAAGTTGAGTTGAGTTCAGATTTGAGCTTTTTGTGTTAATCAGTTCTTGAATTAGTTGAATTGATTTCAGTTATAAGGTTGCAATTGCAGCAGCTGTGTGGTTGATCCTACTAGCCAACTGAATCCTTCATTTTAACTAAAATAGTTCGGTTTTTATTTATGCATCAGATTTCTCTTTGAAATTGAGCAGCGCTTTTAAAAGACTTTCTGAAGATATTGATTAAACATGTTTCTTTCTTAGGCATTCTAACTCATATATATATAGGGTGTTAGACACATCATGCATCATTATTTACAAACCAAAAAATTTTCTAAAATCAAGCGGTGCTCTCTGTGAAGAAACTGAACAAAATCTTTCAAAGCTTTTTCAAAGGAGACAAGCGGTGTGTAGGTGATTGCCATGCTTCATCTGTAATTGTGTTACAGAATAAAGGCAAGTAAACTCTGTTTCTTGCTCACTCATGAAAGCATATATTCAATTCTGTATGCATGTTTGTATGCGTTTTAAAGATTTGAAGATAGCCATGGCTGTTCTTCAAAGAAAAGAAAAGTTCATGCTCTGTTTTTATGAAGAAGTACGTGTTTACTGTATTTTGATTCAGAAAAGATTTTAGAACGTGTTTGATGATGTTCTTCCAGTTAGTTCTTGAGTTTTCTAAAGATTTTCTTCGAAGTAGCTTACAAGTAGCTTATTCGATCAATTCCAAAAATTTCTTGAGATCTTTTGAATTCTTCATACTGATGTTTTCTTTCGTTGTCATGTATGTTCATATGATAAAATCTGAAATCTGGTTCTTAAACCAAAAGCTGATATTTCTATGTTAGACAGATTCTAAGTTTGAGTTCAGATTCCTTATTGTTGACCATTTCATTTAAAATCTTTGACATCTGATTGACCATTGACATCTGTACGACTCTATTTGATATTGATTTCGTAGACATCTGAGTTGACTAACAGGCAGAATCTGATTTCATTCTTCTTCGCTGAGATACTTATACACAATTTAGATTTTGTCTTTTTAGCCTTCGATTCTTCTTTGTTTGATACTGAAAGTACAGATTTGAATTCCTTATTCATTTCCGCTTCAATTCGAAAGATTAATTCGATTCATTCGAACAGTTTCGAGTGACTTTGTTCAGTTTTCATCTTCGCAAGTTTTATAGAGAATTCTCATAAAGTCCCAGAACACCATTAGACATTGAAAACCAGTAAACCGTACTAGAAAAGAAAAGAAAAACAGACTTTACGAAAGAAAGAAAGAAAGAATATTTTACAGAAAAGTTTAAAGTTATGGCTTAGATAGCAAAGGTCTTCAGGAAGGGTGAGTGCATGGCTGATGAACCATTGTGCCCCTTCATAGATGAAAGGGACAAGATTATGGTTAAGAGAAACTATATTCCTTTTCCAGGAGGGATTAGAGTTCCAGATCGACGGGTCTGTAGTTCCCCTCACAGAAAGTCGGGATTTATTCCGCAACACCTAATATCAGATGTAGTTTGATCAGGCGATCGAGACCAATGTACAAGTGTCTATTCCATAAATCCAAAAAAGAAAGAAAGAGCAAAGGTTGTGATTTTAATGACAGCTCTGTAGAAAGTTTAAAGAAAATGTTTTCAGAACTTGTTTATATTTATGCTTTCAATTCATTCAGATTTCACAGTTATTGCTTTTAGCTTATTTTACAATTTAGCTATTCAGATTCAGATTCCAGTACAGTATTAGATAACGTTTGCTTGTGTTATGTGCCTTCGATATTCCAATTTTTACCTGCTAAGCCCCTAAGCTCATTAGTTTTCATTGAGTGCAGGTAATGAACAGTAGGGAGCTGGATGGTGATGAGTTGAACGAAAAGTTGTGTTTGTCGTGGACATCAGATTCCGTTGTTCTCACAGTTTCAGATTTTGTTGTACAGAACTTTTATTATAAATTTTGTATAATAACAGATTTCTAGTTTCCTATTTTGAAGAAATCTGTTCAGACTTCTGATTTGTTATTGTTTACAGTTTCATTTGAGCACCTGTCAGATTTATACCAGTTCCGCATATGTTATTATTCAGCTTTGCTTACATCTTCCTCGTGTATGAGTTGCGGTTATTTGCAATTCAGTCCAGAATTTGGTAGTGACTTTCATGTCAAGTAAGATCTAAAGTTTTATACCCTTCAAATTGAACCCTAAAGTTCCTAAAATTTCTTTAAGAAAAGTCGGGTCGCTACAGTTGGTATCAGAGCATGGTCCTTGAGATATACACACTTACAGTTTGAACAGCTCACACCAACCGCTTCTGAAATTTGTGAGTTTTATTTCATGTTCTAGCATAAAGTAATCTCTCATAATAGAATTGTGGTGGATTTGGACTACCCTTACAGATATGCCAGGACGAGGTATAGGAAGAAGAGGCCATATAGAAGGATATAGTGAATCAGAAGGGATGAACTGTCTTAAATAGCATGGCCCAACTTTTAGAACATTTGGTTGACCAAACCAATCAAGGGAATGGTCAATCATCAGGAAGAATGGTTAGTAGAGAAGATCCTCAGGAGAGGTTCAGAAGACAGAGACCTCAGGAATTTACTGGTTCTACTGATCCTCTTATAGCTAAAAGCTGGATCAAGTCCATGGAAGTGATATTTGAATACCTACACCTGACAGAACTAGAGAGGCCTCGGTGTGCGATCTACATGCTGAGAGGAGATGCTATGATATGGTGGGAAGGAGCCAAGTTAATAGTAGACTTGGAAATGCTCACCTGGGAGGAATTTAAGAGAGTATTCTTTGAGCAGTACTTTACTGTGGATGTGAGGGAGGAGATACAGAATGAGTTCCTAACTCTTAAGCAAGCAGGGATGTCTATGCGGGATTATATCCTCATGTTTGAGAGGGGATGTTATTTTGTTCCGTTGATTGGAACCAATGCAGATGTCAAGCTTCGACATTTTATTAACGGGTTGCCTGGGAGGAATTTAAGAGAGTATTCTTTGAGCAGTACTTTACTGTGGATGTGAGGGAGGAGATACAGAATGAGTTCCTAACTCTTAAGCAAGCAGGGATGTCTATGCGGGATTATATCCTCATGTTTGAGAGGGGATGTTATTTTGTTCCGTTGATTGGAACCAATGCAGATGTCAAGCTTCGACATTTTATTAACGGGTTGAAGCCTATGATTAAGCATGACGTTAGATTGGCAGAACCCATGGATTATAGAGCAGCGATGAATAAAGCTCTACGGACAGAGTAGGAGTGGAAGGCAATTGAGGATGAGAGACAGTTAAAACGACAAGCCTTCCAGCAGAAAGACCATAGGCAATACAAGAGGCCAAACAACCAGAAAGGGTCCCAAGGGAAAGGATCAATAGCTGCCCAACCTATCTCTGCTGTTCCCAAATCTGGGAATAGGACAGTATGTCCCAATTGCAAGAAGAATCACTCTGGTCAGTGTCGTTTTGGCCAGGAAGGATGTTAAAAGTGCGGCAAGACGGGTCACTTCTCTAAGAATTGCCCCCAGAAACAACAACTCATCACCAGCTGGGCATACGTGATGACAGCAGAACAAGCTCCAGCAGATACTACGGTTGTGACTGGTAAGATTGTTGTCGCTAGTATGTTTACCTTAGCATTGTTAGATTATGGTGCAACTCATTCCTTTGTATCAGAGAGATTTGCTAAGAATTTACCAGTAAAACCAGAAGTAGTAGAAGTAGGATATTGCGTTCAGATTCCTTGGGGAGAAAGTATAGTTACCAATCATGTTATTCGAAACATAGAACTTAAACTTCTGGGGAATATTGTCTATGCAGATTTGATAGTATTTCCACTGCTTGAGTTCGATTTAATATTGGGAATAGATTGGTTAACTAAGTATGGAACCGTTATAGATTTTAAGCAGAGAACGGTTAAGATTAATATACCCAGTGAGATTTCTTTCCTATTCAAAGCTGACATATTTGATAGCACACCTATGATAATATCGGCTTTGAAAGCCCAGCGGTGTTTAAGAAATGGATGCCAAGGATATTTAGTGAGTGCTATGTCGATAGTACCAGATGTTAAAATTAATTTGGAGGACGTAGAAGTAGCGAACGAGTTTCCAGATGTCTTCCCAGAAGATATCTTAGGTCTTCCTCCAGAGCGAGAACTAGAATTTTCTATCGATTTAGTACCAGAAGCTGCTCTAGTTTCCAAGCCTCCGTACAGACTCGCTCCTAAGGAAATGAAGGAGTTAAAAGAACAGTGTTAGGACATATGAATAAAGAATTTAAAGCAATAAATTCAAAGCGAGCGCTGCTACTGAAAAATTAAAACTTTTGCGCTACTAATAGTGAGGTGCAATACCTCTGGTTTTGAACATTAAAACAGAGCACCGGAGACAGATCTGGTAAGAAATAAAATAATGCGGAAGACACCAGAACTGAATCCTAAATTTTTAAACGTTGCAAACAGATTTTTGTAAACAGAAATCTGTTCGACTTACTGTGTGTGCAAACTGTATGCGTGCGTGCTAAATGTAATTGCGTTGCGGAACTGTAAATAAAGAATACAATACACAGCTTATTTTTTTATGGAAGTTCGGACTTCAATGTCCTACATCTCCCCTTCTTCCTCCTCGGAAGGTTCCACTAGAAGATTTTATCTATACATCGTGTACAGACCCAATCCCACAACCAGCAACTGCGAGAACTCCTAGAGTCTACCAGCCCTCGGCTGTCACTCAATCACTTGTTTAACGCCTATGTGAGAAAGGCTACAAACACAGAGTTTAACGTCATCGTGCTTGTACGGGATCATGTTTTTGTTAGAGTAGATGCCCAACTAGCCAACTTGTGGCGTGTGGGTTTTATAGACTCTTGTATATGACAATCTTTATTTATGAAATACACATTTATTTATGGCATTATTTATTTTCATTATGTTATATGACGTTAACAATTATGTTGCATAAAGACCTAAAATGCACCATAGTGTATGTTAGATGTGATAGTGGATATGATGGCTATCATTAAACACATCTAATAGTCACTGTGTATTCTGAATTCGTTCCTAGTCGATTGGGCCGTCAAAATGAGGATAAGGCCGCCCGAGCTTGAGACTAGCATCTGCGATGTGAAGTACCATGTTTCATTGGTAGGGAACATTGTGATGTTCTGAGCATGCATATGGATAGTGACCTGGTGATCTATCGAACTACCCTCGTTCGGACTTTCCAAGTGGTTACCATTTGTCGAGTGGATAAGTCCGAGGTCTTGGTTGTACTGATTAGTCCTCACTACTCGAAACGTCATTGAGAATCTACATGATAGGCGCCTCACTTTGACTCGTTTACCGACTCACTTGGGGTCATTAGGTGGTGGGATTGGGTGAGGTCCCGATGCATGTAGGAGGCGATGCTTCGTTGTCGAGGATTCACCGCTCGCTCTCATGCCTGGATATCCTATGCTATCTGAGGGGATAATAGTGTATAAATCTCTGGCCAGAGCACTGGATGTGTTTTAGGTAAATGGGTTTACCTAGTTACACTCGCGATGTCACTATTCGATCTCCAAGATGTATGCATAGTTATCGGATCTTTAGCGACTCTCGATTTACCAATGGTCGTTGATCTGATCGGGATATATGTGTTGAAAGGACCGTACTGTACGCTAACCATGACCAACTTGTTCTTTCAGGCACTATCAGTGATACCTAGGGGATCATGGGGCGATGTTGCTAGGCGCTTTACCATGATCCGATGGGCATGTCCGAAATTTTGATTTCGGAGCCGCAATGGTTGTGGGCCCACGGCTAGCTGTATCCCTGAAACATTGAGGGTCACACAAGTACTGGATTCATAATTCCCGCACGGAAACTGAGCTCAATGTATTGAGCATAGGAAGAGGATTTTAGGGAGTGCGACTTCCTAAAAGTCAACAGGGGTAAAATTGCGATTTCCCAAAGTTGAGGGGCTAATTGTAATATTGGTCTAGATAATCTCAAAAATCGTTTTTCGAATCATAATATTCAGTTTTGGAAACTGAGTCGATCGGTCCGATCTGATCGTCGATGGGAGTTATGATGAAACCGCAGGGATTTAAATGAACCGAATGTTCATATGGACTTAGGCCTGACCCAAGTCCAAAGGGCCGGTTCAAGCCCATGTATACTTGTTATATTCTAATGTTTGATTAGGGCTTTAATCAATAACTCATAACCTAACCCTAGACCAAGAGTTCGGCCGCGCCTCCTCTCCCTCAACCTCACGCCGCCTTGCGCCGCCCCGTGCCGCCGCCGTGTGCCGTCTTCTACGTGATCGGACTTGTTTCGATCACCGCGACGAGGAGTTTCCGTCCGTGCCAGAATCCTTAATATCTTCTAGTGCAGATTGATGGAGGAATCTTGAATCCAGTAGTGGACCTGATTAGGAGGATCTACCGCCGCCTACAATTCAAGAGCCAGACTTCCCTGTGAATTTTGGTTGGAGCCAGGCGCCTAGACGCCAGCAAGGTAGCAATTCTATAAAAGCCCTATGAATGTTTATTGATTGTTTTTAATGATTGAACGCATCTCGGGGCATATTTTTAATTTCCACTGCGCCCCCGGGAAGCGGGATCCGGATCCGCCATTGTATGCCAACAGATTTTGTATTGGGTTTGAGATTCATTCACTATACAATGAATGTGAATGAATCTCTGTGTGTGAGAGATTTACAGTGTAAGCACAACTCTCGTAAACATTAAATCTCACGCACTAGGGAAATGCTTCTACAAAAGCTGATTTAGACTCAGCAGTCGACACTCATAGTACGCTCCTTTCTAATGGCGGTCGACCACTTCGTCTCCAATATTTCTTCCCTCTGTTTTTGAATCCTCACTGTATCTTCATGAAATCATCATCTTCTTCCTTAAAATATTCTCCCTTAAATAGCCTCTGTTCAAATTCAATCCGTTGGAAACAAGTTCTTCCCGTTGAAAGATGTTTCTTGAAGTACCGACAGTGAGTTGTCCTTGTGTCCTTTCTTTTGCAGGCTTTTTGTCGTCTTCAACATTTGAACAAGGCTCAGCAGTTGACATCCAGATTTAGTAATTCTTCATAATATAATTCGTCAACTTCTTCGCTTGAACCTGATCAACGTCTGTTATCAGCTTTTGCCTTTCTTCAACAACTGTTAGCTTCTGTTGATCTTCTGCTGATATCTTTATCGCAACAGCTGATTTATTCTGTCTTTGCGCTACTGCTGAATTCATCCAGTCAATTTCTTCGCGCTACTTCTGATTCATATTTATCTACCAGCGTCTGGTTCATCCTTCAACTTCTTTGCGTCTGGATGTAACTATCAGCGTCTGGTTTGCAACTCTTCACTATGTCTGCTTTTCCTGCGTCTGGATTTCTTGTCGATTGGATATGCAAAACGCTGTAGCCTGCGACTGGATACACTGTAGCTTGCGACTGGATTACCCAATGACTGGTTGTACTGTAGCTCTCGTCTGGATGTACTGTAGCTTGCGTCTGGATGTATAAACTACTGTAGCTACCTGCTGGTTTCCCTTAAGAGATGTACCTGCTGGTTATTACCATCGCAAAATCCATCGACTGAACCTTAGCGCAAAGGCAAAACGCTGTCTTATTCATTTATCCGAACGACTCGTTTTGCTATCGCTAACTTCAAGTACCATCGACTGGTTGAACTGTAGCTAGCGACTGGATATACTGTAGCTCACTGCTATTTTGATGACATCACTGGTGACATCATCATCGCTGATCCAGCTCTTGCGCTTCTTGTTAATTGCTTATTGTGATGGCATCACTGCTGACGTCATCATCGCTGATACAGCTCTTGCGCTACTTGTCGACTGGTGATTCTTTACATCACAACGTCTGGATTAAACAAAACTGTAGCCAACGTCTGATGCTTCTCCTCGTCTGGTTGCATATTTTCTTTTCCTCTGTTTCAATTCTTTGTAGGCTACGTCTGGATTTACCACAAAAACCAGCGTCTGGTTTTTGTTCTTCACAACTGGTTCCAGACTTCATCACATCATCATTTTAATCGATTTCTCCAGATTTCTTCTTCTGTTATATCTGTACACTTCGTAGAGACGTTAGAAACACAATAATAGGTTTTGTGTAATTCAAAACTTAATCAGGATCTGTTTACATAGATCCATCAATCTCTCCCTTTTTGATTTACACAAAACCTTAAATAATAAATGCATGATCTAACAATTCTCTCCCTTTTTGTGGGAATCAAAAAGAGGTCGAAAGCTGGTCTTCCTGAAATTTAAATCAAAGCTCTCCCTACACTGTCACAACAAAAACAACGTGACAGCAGGAATTTGATTTTGAAATAAAACAGATTTGGAAGAACCGTATGTATGAACGATATGGAATTTTGATTTTGAAATAAAAACAGATTTTGGGAAGAACCGTATGTATGAATGATATTATTTGGAAAGAGCTGAAAGTGTTCTTCTGTTTTAGCTTATAATATGCAGACGAGAGATTAATAAAAACTCTCCCTATCTTTTATAATATAAGCTCAAATCAATTAAAAAAAAATTGAAGCACCAGCTGAAATTCCGCATAACAAAAAGTATGAAAACTATCGGAGCACTTTAAATATTGTTTGAAATAAGAACAGGTGCTACTGAGTAACTCACATATGAAGAAGCAGAAAGATAATGTGACAACTACAGCTCAGATTTTCATTTCTCCTATTTCGTCTCATGTGCTGTCACCGAGCCTCGCTCCAGGTGAACTTATAGCACAACCGAAATAGGATCTTGGCATCCACACGGAACTCGCGCATTCTGTGACAGTTCATCAAAAGAAAACCAGTTCTATATATAAAACAAATCATTTTCATCTGGCCTTCATAATATAAGCTTCTCAACAACATTTTAAACATTTTAAAACCATAGCACATGCGTTTTAAAATAAATGCTCGTTCAAGAACAACCTGCTCTGATACCACTTGTTAGGACCGATGAATAAAGAATTTAAAGCAATAAATTCAAAGCAAGCGCTGCTACTGAAAAATTAAAACTTTTGCGCTGCTAATAGTGAGGTGCAATACCTCTGGTTCTTGAACATTAAAACAGAGCACCGGAGACAGATATGGTATGAAATAAAATCATTCGAAAGACACCAGAACTGAATCCTAAATTTTTAAACGTTGCAAACAGATTTCTGTAAACAGAAATCTGTTCGACTTACTGTGTGTGCAAACTGTATGCGTGCGTGCTAAATGTAATTGCGTATGCGGAACTGTAAATAAAGAATACAATACACAGCTTATTTGTTTATGGAAGTTCGGACTTCAATGTCCTACATCTCCCCTTCTTCCTCCTCGGAAGGTTCCACTAGAAGATTTGATCTATACATCGTGTACAGACCCAATCCCGCAACCAGCAGCTACGAGAACTCCTAGACTCTACCAGCCCTTGGCTGTCACTCAATCACTTGTTTAACGCCTATGTGAGAAAGGCTACAAACACAGAGTTTAACATCGTCGTGCTTGGATGGGATCTGATTTTGTATTGGGTTTGAGATTCATTCACTATACAATGAATGTGAATGAATCTCTGTGTGTGTGAGATCTACAGTGTAAGAACAACTCTCGTAAACATTAAATCTCACACACTAGGGAAATGCTTCTACAAAAGCTGATTTAGACTCAGCAGTCGACACTCATAGTACGGTCCTCTCTAATGGCGGTCGACTACTTCGTCTCCAATATTTCTTCCCTCTGTTTTTGAATTCTCACTGTATCATCACGAAATCATCATCTTCTTCCTTCAAATATTCTCCCTTAAATGCCTCTGTTCAAATTCAATCCGTTGGTCATAGTACGCTCCTCTCTAATGGCGGTCGACTACTTCGTCTCCAATATTTCTTCCCTCTGTTTTTGAATCCTCACTGTATCATCACGAAATCATCATCTTCTTCCTTCAAATATTCTCCCTTAAATAGCCTCTGTTCAAATTCAATCCGTTGGACACAAGTTCTTCCCGTTGAAAGATGTTTCTTGAAGTAACAGTGAGTTGTCCTTGTGTCCTTTCTTTTGCAGGCTTTTTGTCGTCTTCAACATTTGAACAAGGCTCAGCAGTTGACATCCAGCTTTAGTAATTCTTCATAATATAATTCGTCAACTGCTTCGCTTGAACCTGATCAACGTCTGTTATCAGCTTTTGCCTTTCTTCAACAACTGTTAGCTTCTGTTGATCTTCTGCTGATATCTTTATCGCAACAGCTGATTTCTTCTGTCTTTGCGCTACTGCTGAATTCATCTATTCAATTTCTTCGCGCTACTTCTGATTCATATTTATCTACCAGCGTCTGGTTCATCCTTCAACTTCTTTGCGTCTGGATGTAACTATCAGCGTCTGGTTTGCAACTCTTCACTACGTCTGCTTTTCCTGCGTCTGGATTTCTTGTCGACTGGATATGCAAAACACTGTAGCCTGCGACTGGATACACTGTAGCTTGCGACTGGATTACCCAACGACTGGTTCTACTGTAGCTCTCGTCTGGATGTACTGTAGCTTGCGTCTGGATGTACAAACTACTGTAGCTACCTGCTAGTTTCCCTTAAGAGATGTACATGCTGGTTATTACCATCGCAAAATCCATCGACTGAACCTTAGCGCAAAGGCAAAAGGCTGTCGTATTCATTTATCCGAACGACATCGTTTTGCTATCGCTAACTTCAAGTACCATCGACTGGTTGAACTGTAGCTAGCGACTGGATATACTGTAGCTCACTGCTGATTGAGATGACATCACTGGTGACGTCATCATCGGTGATCCAGCTCTTGCGCTTCTTGTTAATTGCTTATTGTGATGACATCACTGCTGATGTCAACATCGCTGATCCAGCTCTTGCGCTACTTGTCGACTGCTGATTCTTTACATCACAACGTCTGGATTAAACAAAACTGTAGCCAACGTCTGATGCTTCTCCTCGTCTGGTTGCATCTTTTCTTTTCCTCTGTTTCAATTCTTTGTAGGCTACGTCTGGATTTACCACAAAAACCAGCGTCTGGTTTTTGTTCTTCACAACTGGTTCCAGACTTCATCACTTCATCATTTTAATCGATTTCTCCAGATTGCTTCTTCTGTTATATCTGTACACTTCGTAGAGACGTAAGAAACACAATAATAGGTTTTGTGTAATTCAAAACTTAATCAAGATCTGTTTACACAGATCCATCAAACAGATCCAAGATTTATTGGATAAATGTTTTATTAGACCCAATACTTCGTCGTGGGGAGCTCTGGTGTTGTTCGTAAAGAAGAAAGACGGAAGCATGCATCTGTGCATATATTATAGAGAACTGAATAAGTTAACATTTAGGAATAAGTACCCTCTTCCTAGAATAGACGACTTATTCGATCAGTTACGAGGAGCTGCTGTGTTTTCAAAGATTGACCTAAGGTCTAGTTACCATCAGCTGTGAGTTAAGGAAGCAGACGTGTATAAAACAGCTTTCAGAACCAGGTATGCATATGTGAACACGTAGAACACCTTAGAGAAATCTTACAGATTTTAAGAAATAGGCAGTTGTTTGCTAAGTTTATCAAATGTGAGTTCTGGATTGAAAATGTTGTATTTCTTGGTCATATTATTTCGAAGAATTGGATAGATGTAGATCCTTCTAAAGTAGAAGATGTTCGAGATTGGGATGTACCTAAGAGTGTAACAGAGGTTCGTGGTTTCTTAGGACTTGCAGGTTATTACATAAGGTTTATAGAAGGATTCTCTAAGATAAATATTCCTCTAACAACATTGACTAAGAAAGATGTTAAGTATAAATGGACTCAAGAATGCCAGTCTAGTTTTGAGAAATTAAAGTTGGCATTAATAGAAGCCCTTGTGTTGACGTTACCATCAGGGAAAGGAAATTTTGTAATTTTTACAGATGCGTCAAGGATAGGACTAGGAGCTGTTTTGATGCAAGACAGAAAGGTAATTGCATATGCTTCTAGACAGCTGAAGTTACATGAGAAAAATTATCCTAAGCATGACTTAGAATTAGCAGCAGTTGTTTTCGCATTAAAGATTTGGAGACATTATCTTTATGGAGAGAAATGCAAAATCTTTACTGATCACAAGAGCCTTAAGTATTTCTTTACCCAGAAAGAGCTTAACATGAGACAAAAGGAGATTGCTCGAACTGGTTAAAGATTATGATTGTGTGATCAGATATCACCCAGGTAAAGCTAACGTAGTAGCAGATGCATTAAGTAGAAGGAACGTGGGTTTAGCTCAAATCTCAGTTCAGATTCCATTAGCAATAGAGATTAACAGATTTGACCTGGGAATAGTTACGAAGAAGAATGCTGCTAAGTTATCAGTTCTTACGATCCAGTCTACTTTAAAAATCGGATTCGAGAGGGTCAAGCAAGGGATGGGCAATTACAGAAATCGAAGAAGCAAGATGAAGACAGAGGAGGAAATCTTTATACGACAGAAGGGGGAATTGTGAAATACCAGAACAGGTTGTGGTTACCGCGCATAGATGATTTGCACAAAGAGATTATGAATGAAGCCCATAACTCACAGTATTCGATTCACCCAGGAGGAACAAAGATGTATAAAGATTTGCAACACCTGTTTTGGTGGCCAGGTATGAAGCAAGATATCTGCAATTTCATTTTTGAATGCTTAACATGCCAGCAAGTGAAAGCAGAGCATCAAAGACCAGCTGTATTTGTTAAAGCCTCTCCCTATACCAGTATGGAAATGGGATACTGAAACGACCCATACTCCTCTAAACTTTTATTATTATTTTATTATTATTTTTTTAATAAACATCCTCAAAGGGCTTCCAATTCCATCCATACATACTATATTTTTTATAGTGAAAGTCAAGTCAAATCGTAGTCATAAAATTCATCATAATAAATAAAAGTCTCAACATCCCACTTGCAAGTGTTCCTCGTCGATTTAAAAAGACAATATTTTAAAACTTCACAACATCTTTCAAATGCATAAATGTGGAAACTGAAGGTCTCGGGTGTGCGCTGCTAAGGTCCGAACATGCCCACTCATCGAAGCCTCAAACATCCACCACATCCTCACCTACACACGATCAGATCTAGTGAGTCTAAAGACTCAACAAGTTTAAACATTGATAACAAATACTACATATACAGGCACATGCATCAAAAGTAGCAATATTTAAAATACGCTTTAATCCTCAACTTAAAAACTTAAATAAACTTTAAACATTAACATTTACTTCAAATCTCAACAATAAAGCGCATTTAAATAAACTTTTAACTTCAAAAAATCCATTACACATCAAGGCATGAATAACATTTATTCTCAAACATTTAAGTGAAGTTTGTTCATTGCTACGACCCCTCTGTTCGCTTGATCAAGCTATAAACCATAGTACTAGGCCGGAATAGCTCTACGGACCTCATGCGCCGTAGTCACTATCCCCCTATAATATGGCTCTAAGGACCTCATGCGCCGTATTCACCATATTCCTCTACGTCTTGGTCACAACAACTCACATTCCTCAAAACATTTTTCTTCTTTTCATTTAAAACATCAAACGTCAAATATCATGCCATAAATCATCATAAAACTCATAATTTCACTTTTAAACATCTTGCTGCCCGTAAACATGCATGTGATGCATTTGAAAATAAATAAGGTTTTAGCCATGATCGATCGGGATCGTCCTAAGCTTCTCGACGGGATACTCGGACACCCAAAGGTCTCGACAAGTCATCGGACAAGCCCAAAACTCTCCACCATCAACCCAAGCCTAGGAAATATAATTTGATACATCTTAAACATGTTTACAAGCCATAAAAATACTGTTGGGGAGCCTTGGAGGTGCTGCTATATCTTCTAAACGATCGTCGCTAGGTGCTGCCTCCTATGCAATCCGGACGGGCACAATCGGCTTCTAATTTATTTATCCTCAAAATCCAGCTCTTAAGACTCGACTTACTACTCCTCATAAACATCTTAAGGACCTCTAAAGGATGTATAAGTGTGCTGGAAGGGGAAACACACAACCACAATACCTAGAATTAGACCAACCCAACCATAAGCTCTCCTCACTCGATAAGCTGCACCTATTCGGCTATTCCTTTGAACCAGCCTTAACCCCAACTCTAACCAACCCTATACCAAGACCCTAAGACCCTCTAATCATGCCTTAGACCCCATCCAAGGACCTGGTCGATCCCATGACAAAAACAGCACGAAATCTAAAGCCCACATACCACACAATTCTGCACGCTCCTTCCTACACTCGCGCATTGTTTCCTTTCGGCCAGAACTTAAACCCCTCTTAGGCCAGCTCTTGGCCAATACCAGGTGACTCTCTAGACCCTCCCTAACCTTCAACCTTGGCCCTTCCTCGAACAGGAACCATTCTGCCGAGCCATGATCATGTCCGACGCATTCTGCACTACCACACAGATTATGCACTCAGAAATGTCCAGCCCCTATTCTGCTTGTCCAGCCCTCCAAATTAATTTTCCAGACCTTCAAACCTCAACCTAACATTCATTTAAACATCCTATAATGTCAGCCCTCAGCTCATATCATCACACATAGCAGCAATTTTCGAAAACATGCAGCAGGTAGGATAAGAAAAACGCGTAACGTACTACATGATAGAAACCAACCTACTGAAACGTATTGTTTTCAGAATAAACTTCCATGCATAACAGATTTGAAAGCACACATATATGGTCTGATCGTGGCATCAAACGAAGATTTAAACTTGCCTCGCTCGTGAATAACTCACGGTTGACGCTGCGCGGAGGAGGACGCCGGGAAAACACCTTTGCTTTACTCCGAAGAACTCACGACCGTCGGAAATAAAGTGATATTAAAACAGAAATGATGCTGATTGGAAAAGAAAGAAGAGAGGGATGACTGCATGTGAAATGAGAGAATGTAGTTCACGGTTTTATATCCTCGAAGTATAGTGTGTGGACCAACTTTAGTTAATTAAGAAAAACAATACATGTGCTTTGATTTAATAAGTTAGTTGTGTTGTCTCCTTCTTCCTATATCACTTTCTAATGACAATTCATGAAATTGATGGGGAAGAATGGTGTTAGACTTGATTGACCAATAAAAATAAAAATTGATACGTAAAGGAGCTAGAAATTCATGATAGTATATTGTGATTGTTTAAAGAAAAGTATAAGTTGCTTTTATTGAGGGAGTCAAGTGGTTGAGGGTGGTGTTGTGTCTTATGGTGACCGACACTACTTAGTTACTTTAGGAAAATCAAGTGTTTAAACTTTTGTGATGATTTGGCTTTAAAGTCATGATCACAAGCTTATATATTTAAACTCTTTTTTTTCTTTTTAAATAGAATATGAAAAGTTAAATTTAAAGGTTTTATAAAAATTTTCACTAATAATAAACATTGCTATCAATCTTAGGGATTATCCTAAAAATAATTTTTATAAAAACGAAATCAATTTTACCTCGGTGTTCCCAGTCATCTCCGTTCCGGCTTCGCAACACCCGAACTTAAAATTCTAAAATAATTGTCCTTATAAAATCATTTAATTACTTAAAAAAAACATGATTAATTATTATAATAAGAGAAAATAATATTAAGGCATGTGAATTCTAGCTAGGAAAAATTCCTATGCGTTATAAATACTCTCCCCCTTATAAAAAATTTCGTCCTCGAAATTAGTACTCACCAAACAACTCTGGGTAGCGCATCCTCATGTCGACCTCCGTCTCCCATGTAGCCTCCTCTTCCGAGTGGTTAAGCCACTTGACTTTGACCATCTTAATTACTTTGTTCCGCAACTTCCTTTCCTGGCTACCTAGAATGCGGTCGGGCTTTTCTTCGTAGGACAAGTTTGGTGTAAGCTGCAAGGGCTCAAGGCTCAACACATGTGATGGGTTTGAAATGTACTTCCACAACATAGACACGTGAAACACGTTATGCACTCCTGCGAGGTTAGGTGGTAATGCGACCCGATATGCTAACGGTCCCACTCTATCCAAAACTCAAATGGACCGATGTACCTCGGGCTCAGCTTACCCTTCTTCCCGAATCTCATAACGCCCTTCATTGGTGCGATCATGATAAAGACATGGTCACCTATCACGAATTCGAGGTCTCTCCGCCTCTTATCTGCATAACTCTTATGTCGGCTCTGAGCGGCCCTCATCCTATCTCGTATTCTGACTACCACCTCTGTCGTCTGCTGCAAGATTTCTGGTCCAAGCTCTATATTCTCCCCTACCTCGTCCCAGTGAATAGGAGATCTACACTTTCTCCCATAGAGTGCCTCATATGGAGCCATACCAATCGACGACTGATAACTGTTGTTATTGGTGAACTCCACTAAGGGTAATCTCGGCTCCCATCCTCCCTGAAAATCAATCACGCATGCCCGTAGTAAATCCTCCAGAATCTGTATCATCCTCTCCGACTGTCCGTCTGTCTGTGGGTGGAACGCTGTACTGAAAAGCAACTTTGTCCCCATGGCAGAGTGCAAGCTCTTCCAGAAAGAAGAAGTAAACCTCGGGTCTCTATCCGACAGTATAGATACTGGCACTCCATGTAATCGGACTATCTCTCGGATATAAAGCTCTGCATACTGCGTCATAGAAAAAGTCATCTTCACCGGCAGAAAATGGGCTGACTTGGTGAGACGATCCAAAAATCACCCAAATAGCAGTATGTCCCCTCACTGTCCTTGGTAATCCAACCACAAAGTCCATCGCGACGTTCTCCCATTTCCACTCCGGAATGGGTAGTGGCTTAAGCATCCTTGCTGGCCTCTGATGCTCTGCTTTCACTTGTTGACACGTCAGGCACTCAGATACAAAGCGAGCAACATCTCTCTTCATCCCTGGCCACCAATACAGCAACTGTAAATCCTTATACATCTTCGTACTCCCTGGGTGGATAGAGTACGGAGACCTATGCGCCTCAGTCAAAATATCATTCCTCAATGAATCTGTGCTAGGAACCCAATAACGGCCTTTGTACCGCACTATGCCATCCTCCATGGTGTACAGTCTCTGATCCTTAGACGCATCCCCCTGCCTCCACTTCTGTAGCTGCTGGTCAACTGTTTGTCCGCTGCGTATGCGATCTCTCAAGGTGGACTGAACCGTGAGAGTAGAAAGTCTAGGGCCACCATCCCTAGTATAAAACTCCAAACCGAACCTCTGAAACTCCATCTGAACTGGCCTCTGCACCGCCACATGAGCAACTACTGCCGCTTTCCTACTCAATGCGTCGGCAACGACATTAGCCTTCCCCGGGTGGTAACTAATGTCACAGTCGTAATCCTTCACCAGCTCTAACCATCTCCTCTGTCGCATATTTAGCTCCTTCTATGTAAAGAAATACATGAGGCTCTTGTGATCAGTGTAGATCTTACACTTCTCGCCATATAAGTAATGCCTCCAGATTTTTAGTGCAAACACCACTGCCGCCAACTCCAAATCATGTGTTGGATAATTCTTCTCATGCACCTTCAACTGTCTAGATGCGTTAGGCAATCACCCGGTTATTCTGCATTAGCACTGCACCTAAACCCAGTTTAGAAGCATCCGTATACAACACAAAGTCTCCTTCCCCTGATGGCATCGCTAAAACTGGTGCTGTAGTGAGTGCATGCTTCAATGCCTCAAAGCTCCTTTGACAATCATCTCCCCAAACAAACTTTGCATTCTTCTTTGTCAGAGCAGTCAAGGGCACTGCAATAGTGGAGAATCCCTTGATGAACATTCGATAATAACCTACCAGCCCTAAGAAGCTGTGTATCTTGGATGCATTCTTAGGTATAGACCATTCCTTCACTGCCTCCACCTTGCTCGGATCTACCTCCACACCTGCACTCGACACAATATGGCCTAAGAATGCCACCTTCTCTAGCCAGAATTGGCACTTGCTAAATTTTGCAAATAGCTTCTTCTCCCTTAACAACTGCAAGGCTGTCCTCAGATGCTGACTGTGCTCTTCTCTGGTCCTCGAATAGATAAGGATGTCGTATATGAACACGATGATGAAGTGATCTAGGTAAGGCTGAAATACTCGATTCATGAGATCCATGAAGATAGCTGGGGCATTAGTTAGCCCAAAAGGCATCACTAAGAACTCGTAGTGCCCATAACGAGTCCTGAAAGCTGTCTTATGCACATCCGTCTCCCTCACTTTCAGCTGATGGTACCCTGATCTGAGATCTATCTTGGAAAATACTGAGGCTCCCTGCAACTGATCAAATAGGTCCTCGATCCTCGGTAGTGGGTACTTGTTCTTCACCGTCACACGATTAAACTCCCGGTAATCAATGCACAGTCTCATGCTCCCATCCTTTTGCTTCACAAATAGTACTGGTGCACCCCATGGAGAGAAACTGGGGCGTATGAATCCCTTGTCGAGCAAATCCTGTATCTGATCCTTCAACTCATTCATCTCTGAGGGAGCTAAGCGGTATGGTGCCTTAGAGATTGGCGTTGTACCTGGCATCAACTCTATCGAAAACTCCACCTCTCTCTCGGGTGGACACCAGGTCCTTTTGCTTCACAAATAGTACTGGTGCACCCCATGGAGAGAAACTGGGGCGTATGAATCCCTTGTCGAGCAAATCCTGTATCTGATCCTTCAACTCATTCATCTCTGAGGGAGCTAAGCGGTATGGTGCCTTAGAGATTGGCGTTGTACCTGGCATCAACTCTATCGAAAACTCCACCTCTCTCTCGGGTGGACACCAGAAATATCGTCAGGGAACACATCGGGAAACTCTCTTACCACCTCTACCTCTTCGATTACTCGATCGGCTGTTTCCGGTACGGATATAACACTAGCTAGAAATCCCTGGAAGCCCCTCCTCATGATCTTTCTTGCCTGGATGCAAGATATCACTCGTGGCATCTGTCTGCATCTGGCCGCCTCAAAGATAAATGGCCTCCCACCAGGTGGTAATTCTCACTGTCCTCTGTCTGAAATCAATCGATGCCTCATTTGCTGTCAGCCAGTCCATCCCTAAGATAATATCGAACTCTGTCATGGGAAAAACTATCAAGTCCGCCCGGATGGAATTCCCTTGCAAGTTTAGCTCCACATCTCTAGCCAACTGCGTTGATAACATCTCTTCCGCTGATGGGACTATCACACTGAACCCCCAGCTCAACTTCTCATGTGTGATCCCCATACTCGCTACGAAAGACTCTGCTATGAAAGAATGTGTAGCTCCTGAATCTAGTAGAGCGTTGGTGGCAACTCCCGACAAGAAAATTTGACCTGAAAAGAAATGGCATCATACCTCACTAATTCCTATTCCTAATCGTGCTGAATAAAACCATAAGATCAAGTTCTCAACAAATAGTGGGGAACAAGGCATGCAAAATTTTTATTTTTTATTTTTTATTTTTTTTAACATACAAAAAGGCTTCATGTCATCTATGTTGCGAGTCCTTTTTCCGTCCTGTTCATTTTTGTCCCACATTGATAACGGGTACAAACGGTTCAATTTTTTTCTCCTATAAATATGTTATTCTCTAGCCATTTATTCATCCCAATATATCCTTTTTCCATCAAATTTTTCCTTCAAATTTTTATTTCTCTAGTTTACGAAAGGAAGAAGAAGAAGAAGATGATTCCACTAGGGATAATTTTTATCAGTATTTTGGTCATTATTCTCACTGGTCTGGTTTTTATCGACGAGTATCCGCCTCATACTTTTTCGTTCTTTCGAACTTTGCTTGTAATGTTCATTTCTCCGTTGCTTTTCATTGTAATTCTGATTAATCGTGATTAATAAAATGTATTATTATTGTTTTATTTTATTTATTATTATTACTATTAATTTTTTTTTATATCTAGCACTAACAACACAAATTTAGTCTCATAGAAACGTAATACTATCATGTCACTACTACTCAGTCAAAAATTAAATGCTGTAAGAACGGATTACCTGTGATCAAGGTAGTGTCAGGGTTCGCTTGCTCCGCCTGTATGACATAGACTCTACCCTGAGTGGGCTGCCTCAACTGTGGACATGCTGTAGATATGTGTCCTGGAGCCTTGCACTTGAAGCACACGTTTGCCTTGGCCAGGCACTTCCCGTAATGTCTGCGCTGACACTCTGGACATAGTGGCCTATCATCTGACTGTGGGGCCGTAGGCCTCTGCGGTTGCTTCCATTGTTGCTTGAACTGTCTGGGAGGACCTGTGTGAGGCTTCTTGTTCTGCGGTTGTGATGTCTGGTGTGGTGGCCTCTTCCTCTGCGCATCCTGCTCCATCTCCCGGAGCACCCTCTCAGCCCAAAGGGCTCCTGCAATAGCCGTGGGATAATCAGTCAACCCCGCTACTAACACATCCCTCTTGATAGCTGGCCCCAGACCCTCCACAAAATGCTTCAGCTTTTCACCGGCGTTATCGGCAATAAGTGGCATAAAGTGGCACCCACTGTCAAATTTCCATACGAACTCAGCCACCGAAAAGTCGCCCTGTCTAAGATTCATGAACTCCCTCTTTAGTCTGGCACGAGTCTCCTCAGTGAAGTACTTGTCATAGAAGATTTCCTTGAACTCTTCCCAAGTCAAGGTATCCACATCCACAGACTTCCCAGCTCCTTCCCACCAAAGACGGGCATCACCCCTCAGCATATATTTGGTACAGCGCACCCTATCCCCATCACCCAACTCCATCACATCGAAAATCATCTCCAGCAACGTGATCCAGTCCTTAGCCAGAAAAGGATCGGTGGTGCCAGAAAACTCCTTCGGACTTATCCTTTTGTCTGGGAGGCATATCTGTGCACAAAGTCCATGATCACACATAACTAACAAGCATCTATCGCTAAACATTTACTCAAGTATATCGCAAAAATTTTAAAACATCTAACTACGAATATCATACTTTAAAACTTACAAACATGGGGCACGACTCTTGAGCTTCCCGGAACCGACAACAGGCACAACCCTTCAGGACCTTGCTCTGATACCAACTGAAACGACCCATACTCCTCTAAACTTTTATTATTATTTTATTATTATTATTTTTTATAAACATCCTCAAAGGGCTTCCAATTCCATCCATACATACTATATTTTTGATAGTGAAAGTCAAGTCAAATCGTAGTCATAAAATTCATCATAATAAATAAAAGTCTCAACATCCCACTTGCAAGTGTTCCTCGTCGATTTAAAAAGACAATATTTTAAAACTTAACAACATCTTTCAAATGCATAAATGTGGAAACTGAAGGTCTCGGGTGTGCGCTGCTAAGGTCCGAACATGCCCAATCATCGAAGCCTCAAACATCCACCACATCCTCACCTGCACACGATCAGATCTAGTGAGTCTAAAGACTCAACAAGTTTAAACATTGATAACAAATACTACATATACAGGCACATGCATCAAAAGTAGCAATATATAAAATACGCTTTAAACCTCAACTTAAAAACTTAAATAAACTTTAAACATTAACATTTACTTCAAATCTCAACAATAAAGCGCATTTAAATAAACTTTTAACTTCAAAACATCCATTACACATCAAGGCATGAATAACATTTATTCTCAAACATTTAAGTGAAGTTTGTTCATTGCTGCGACCCCTCTGTTCGCTTAATCAAGCTATAAACCATAGTACTAGGTCGGAATAGCTCTACGGACCTCATGCGCCGTAGTCACTATCCCCCTCTAATATGGCTCTATGGACCTCATGCTCCGTATTCACCATATTCCTCTACGTCTTGGTCACAACAACTCACATTCCTCAAAACATTTTTCTTCTTTTCATTTAAAACATCAAACGTCAAATATCATGCCATAAATCATCATAAAACTCATCATTTCATTTTTAAACATCTTGCTGCCCGTAAACATGCATGCGATGCATTTGAAAATAAATAAGGTTTTAGGCATGATCGATCGGGATCGTCCTAAGCTTCTCGACGGGATACTCGGACACCCAAAGGTCTCGACGAGTCACCGGACAAGACCAAAACTCTCCACCATCAACCCAAGCCTAGGAAATATAATTTTATACATCTTAAACATGTTTACAAGCCATAAAATACTGTTGGGGAGCCTTGGAGGTGCTGCTATAGCCTCTAAACGATCGTCGTTAGGTGCTGCCTCCTATGCAATCCGGACGGGCACAATCGGCTTCTAATTTATTTATCCTCAAAATCCAGCTCTTAAGACTCGACTTACTACTCATCATAAACATATTAAGGACATCTAAAGGATGTCTAAGTGTGCTGGAAGGGGAAACACACAACCACAATACCAAGAATTAGACCAACCCAACCATAAGCTCTCCTCACTCGATCAAGCTGCACCTATTCGGCTATTCCTTTGAACCAGCCTTAACCCCAACTCTAACCAACCCTATACCAAGCCACTAAGACCCTCTAACCATGCCTTAGACCCCATCCAAGGACCTGGTCGATCCCATGACAAAAACAGCACGAAATCTAAAGCCCACATACCACACAATTCTGCACGCTGCTTCCTACACTCGCGCATTGTTTCCTTTCGGCCAGAACTTAAACCCCTCTCAGGCCAGCTCTTGGCCAATACCAGGTGACTCTCTAGACCCTCCCTAACCTTCAACATTGGCCCTTCCTCGAACAGGAACCATTCTGCCCAGCCATGATCATGTCCGACGCATTCTGCACTACCACACAGATTATGCACTCAGAAATGTCCAGCCCCTATTCTGCTTGTCCAGCCCTCTAAATTAATTTTCCAGACCTTCAAACCTCAACCTAACATTCATTTAAACATCCTCTAATGGCAGCTCTCAGCTCATATCATCACACATAGCAGCAATTTTCGAAAACATGCAGCAGGTAGGATAAGAAAAACGCGTAACGTACTACATGATAGAAACCAACCTACTGAAACGTATTGCTTTCAGAATAAATTTCCATGCATAACAGATTTAAAAGCACACATATATGGTCTGATCGTGGCATCAAACAAAGATTTAAACTTGCCTCGCTCGTGAATAACTCACGGTTGACGCTGCGCGGAGGAGGACGCCGGGAAAACACCTTTGCTTTACTCCGATGAACTCAAGACCGCCGGAAATTTAAATGATATTAAAACAGAAATGATGCTAATTGGAAAAGAAAGAAGAGAGGGATGACTGCATGTGAAATGAGAGAATGGAGTTCACGGTTTTCATTTCCACAAAATATAGTGTGTGGACCAACTTTAGTTAATTAAGAAAAACAATACATGTGCTTTGATTTAATAAGTTAGTTGTGTTGTCTCCTTCTTCCTATATCTCTTTCCAATGACAATTCATGAAATTGATGGGAAAGAATGGTGTTAGACTTGATTGACCAATAAAAATAAAAGTTGATAGGAGCTAGAAATTCATGATAGTGTATTGTGATTGTTTAAAGAAAAGTATAAGTTGCTTTTATTGAGGGAGTCAAGTGGTTGTGAGTGGTGTTGTGTCTTATGGTGACCGACACTACTTAGTTACTTTAGGAAAATCAAGTGTTTAAACTTTTGTGATGATTTGGCTTTAAAGTCATGATCACAAGCTTATATATTTAAACTCTTTTTTTTTTAAATAGAATATGAAAAAGTTAAATTTAAAGGTTTTATAAAAATTTTCACTAATAATAAACATTGCTATCAATCTTAGGGATTGTCCTAAAAATAATTTTTATAAAAACGAAATCAGTTTTACCTCGGTGTTCCCAGTCATCTCCGTTCCGGCTTCGCAACACCTGAACTTAAAATTCTAAAATAATTATCCTTATAAAATAATTTAATTACTTAAAAAAACATGATTAATTATTATAATAAGAGAAAATAATATTAAGGCATGTGAATTCTAGCTAGGAAAAATTCCTATGCGTTATAAACATAGAGATGGATTTTGTCGTAGGATTACCAAGAACAGTCCATGGATTCAATGCTATATGGGTTATCATTGATAGATTAACCAAGTCAGCGCATTTCTACCTGTTAAGACAACTTACGATTTGAATAAGTATGATGAATTGTATGTTAAAGAAATAGTTAGACTCCATGGAATTCCAAGTTCTATAGTATCAGATGTTAGAGTAGATGCCCAACTAGCCAACTTGTGGCGTGTGGGTTTATAGACTCTTGTATGAAACAGTCTTTATATATAATATTCGCATTCTTTTATATGGCTTTCATCACTTTCATTATGTGTGTAATGATTTACAATTGCGTTGAGTAAAGACCTAGAATGCACTTAAGCGTATGTTAGATGTGATAGTGGGTATGACGGCTATCATGAAACACATCTAATAGTCGCTGTGTATTCTAAACATGTTCCTAGTCGATTGGGCCGTCAAAATGAGGATAAGGCCGCCCGAGTTCGAGACTAGTATCTGTGATGCGAAGTACCATGTTTCATTGGTAGGGAACATTGTAATGTTCTGAGCATGCAGATAGATAGTGACCTGGTGATCTATCGAACTACCCTCGTTCGGACTTTCCAAGTGATTACCATTTGTCGAGTGGATAAGTCCGAGGTCTTGGTTGTACTGATTATTCCTCACGACTCGAAACGTCATTGAGACTCTACATGATAGGCGTCTCACTTTGACCCGTTTGCCGACTCACTTGGGGTCATAAGGCGTCGGGATTGGGTGAGACCCCGATGCATGTAGGAGTCGATGCATCGTTGTCGAGGATTCACCGCTCGCAGACATGCGTGGATATCCTATGCTATCTGAGGGGATAATAGTGTATAAATCTCTGGCCAGAGTACTAGAAGTGTTTTAGGTAAATGTGTTTACCTAGTTACACTCGCGATGTCACTATTCGATCTCCAAGATGTAAGCATAGATATCGGATCTTTAGCGACTCTCGATTTACCAATGGTCGTTGATCGGATCGGGATATATGGATTGAAAGGACCGTACTATACGCTAACCACGACCGACTGGTTCTTGCAGGCACTATCAGTGATACCTAGGGGATCATGGGGCAATGTTGCTAGACGCT
>KV018455.1:125093-161101 GCA_001598015.1 Dorcoceras hygrometricum
TACATCTTGGAGATCAAATAGTGACATCGCGAGTGTAACTAGGTAAATCCATTTACCTAAAACACATCCCAGTACAAGTCTGAATCCTTTGAAAGGTTCAAGGAATTCAAGGCTGAAGTAGAAAATCAGTTAGGCAAAAGTATTAAGGCACTTCGATCTGATCGAGGTGGTGAATACTTAAGTACTGAGTTTCAAGACTATCTGAAAGAGAATTGGATTCTCTCACAGTGGACCCCTCCGGCCACACCACAGCTCAATGGTGTAGCGGAGCGTTGTAATCGGACCTTGTTGGACATGGTTCGATCTATGATGAGCTTCACTGAGCTTCCGACCTCGTTTTGGGGCTATGCGCTCGAAACGGCGGGAATGTTGTTGAACAATGTCCACACCAAGGCAGTGGATAGGACTCCTTATGAGATATGGATGGGCAAACCACCCAAGTAATCATTTATGAGGATTTGGGGATGTCCTGCTTACGTGAAGCAGACAGTGGGAGATAAGCTGGATACGAGATCCATCTTATGCTACTTCATTGGGTATCCAAAGAATTCCATTGGATACTATTTCTACTATCCCAGCGAGACAATATGTTGTTGAACAATGTCCACACCAAGGCAGTGGATAAGACTCCGTATGAGATATGGATGGGCAAACCACCCAAGTCATTTATGAGGATTTGGGGATGTCCTTCTTACGTGAAGCAGACAGTGGGAGATAATCTGGATACGAGATCCATCTTATGCTACTTCATTGGGTATCCAAAGAATTCCATTGGATACTATTTCTACTATCCCAGCGAGACAAAAGTGTTTGTCTCTAGGAATGCCACCTTTATGGAAAGGGAATTTCAACTTGATAGAAAGGGCAAAATAGTAAAACTCGAAGAGGTTCGAGAACCAACTGAAGTACCAAGTGATTCTCCCGCACCTACTAAGCCAGTACCAGATATGGTCGCACCTAGGAGATCCGAAAGGATTCCTAGGGCTCCTGAGAGATATGGTTTTCTCCTTGAAGATGATCAAGGTGATCAAGTTGTTGGATCTGATCCACGAACTTTCAAGGAGGAAATTTCCGATGCTGATTCTAATTTGTGGCTTGAAGCAATGCAGTCTGAGTTTGACTCAATGCATGCTAACCAAGTTTGGACTCTTGTTAACCCTCCCGAAGGAATCGTTCCTATTGGGTGCAAATGGGTATACAAGAGGAAACTTGGGCCTGATGGCAAAGTAATGACCTACAAGACACGACTAGTCGCGAAAGGTTACACTCAAAGGCAAGGTGTTGACTATGATGAAACTTTCTCGCCAGTCGCAATGTTCAAGTCAATTAGAATATTGTTAGCCATAGCCGCATGGTACGACTATGAGATATGGCAAATGGATGTGAAAACTGCGTTCCTAATGGAAACATTAAGGAAGAGATCTATATGATGCAGCCTGAGGGTTTCACATCTGTTGGAAGCGAGCATAAGGTATGCAAGATTCAGAGATCGATCTACGGTCTCAAACAGGCATCGCGAAGTTGGAACCTGAGATTCGATGAAACAATTAAGGAATTTGGTTTCATCAAGAATCCCGAGGAGCCATGTGTCTATAAAAAGGTAGTTAAAAGTGTTGTGACGTTCCTAGTACTTTATGTTGATGACATTCTACTCATTGGGAATGACATAGGAATGTTGCAGTCACAATTTCATTGGAAGGCCGTGAAGGATATTCTTAAGTACTTATGAATGACTAAGAATATGTTCATGGTCTACGGGGGTGGTGAACTGAAACTGGAGGGCTACACTGATTCTAGCTTCCAGTGTGACGTGGATGATTCGAAATCAACCTCTGGATTTGTATTCATGCTCAATGGTGGTGCTGTCTCTTGGAAGAGTTCCAAGCAAGACACCATCGCGGATTCAACCACTGAGGCTGAGTACATTGCAGCATCATCTGCTGCTAAGGAGGCCGTTTGGATAAGGAATTTCGTCCAAGAGTTGGGCGTCATTCATAATAAAGTTGGTCCAGTCCCGGTGTACTGCGACAACACTGGTGCCGTTGTGCAAGCAAAGGATCCTAGGTCTCACCAAAGATCCAAACACATACTGAGGAAATACCACATAATCCGGGATATTGTGGCTAGAGGTGACATAGCAGTTGAGAGAGTCGCCTCTGCGGACAACGTTGCTGATCCACTTACGAAGCCCTTGCCTGGACCGTTGTTTGAAAAACATCGCGAAACAATGGGACTGCGTCTGATAAGTAGTTGACTTTAGGGCAAGTGGGAGATTGTTAGAGTAGATGCCCAACTAGCCAACTTGTGGCGTGTGGGTTTATAGACTCTTGTATGAAACAGTCTTTATATATAATATTCGCATTATTTTATATGACGTTCTTTACTTTCATTATGTGTGTAATGATTTACAATTGCGTTGAGTAAAGACCTTAAATGCACTTAAGCGTATGTTAGATGTGATAGTGGGTATGACGGCTATCATGAAATACATCCAATAGTCGCTGTGTATTCTGAACATGTTCCTAGTCGATTGGGCCGTCAAAATGAGGATAAGGCCGCCCGAGTTCGAGACTAGTATCTGCGATGCGAAGTACCTTGTTTCATTGGTAGGGAACATTGTGATGTTCTGAGCATGCAGATAGATAGTGACCTGGTGATCTATCGAACTACCCTCGTTCGGACATTCCAAGTGGTTACCATTTGTCGAGTGGATAAGTCCGAGGTCTTGGTTGTACTGATTAGTTCTCACAACTCGAAACGTCATTGAGACTCAACATGATAGGCGTCTCACTTTGACCCGTTTGCCGACTCACTTGGGGTCATAAGGCGTCGGGATTGGGTGAGACCCCAATGCATGTAGGAGTCGATGCATCGTTGTCGAGGATTCACCGCTCGCAGACATGCGTGGATATCCTATGCTATCTGAGGGGATAATAGTGTATAAATCTCTGGTCAGAGTACTAGAAGTGTTTTAGGTAAATGTGTTTACCTAGTTACACTCGCGACGTCACTATTCGATCACCAAGATGTATGCATAGCTATCGGATCTTTAGCGACTCTCGATTTACCAATGGTCGTTGATCTGTTTGGGATATATGGATTGAAAGGACCGTACTGTACGCTAACCACGACCGACTGGTTCTTGCAGGCACTATCAGTGATACCTAGGGGATCATGGGGCGATGTTGCTAGACGCTTTACCATGATCCGTTGGGTAGGTCCGGAATTGTGATCCCGGAGCCACAATGGTTGTGGGCCCACGGCTAGCTGTATCCCTGAACCATTGAGGGTCACACAAGTACTAGATTCGAGATTTCCGCACGGATACTCAGCTCAATGTGTTGAGCACGAGAAGAGGATTTCGGGAAGTATGACTTCCTAAAAGTCAACAGGAGTCAAACCGGGGTTTGACTCTGTTGAGGGGCAAAACGGTCATTAAAAGTCAAGTCAAACCGGGGTTTCCCGCTGTTGAGGGGCAAAACGGTCATTTTGCACTGGGGTTCTGAAAAATGGTTTTTCAGATCATAATATTCAGTTTTGGAAACTGAGTCGATCCGTCCGATCTGATCGGCGATCGGAGTTACGGTGAAGTCTCGGTGGTGGAGATGAACTGAATGTTCATTGTTGGACCCGGGCCCGTTGGGCCGGTCCAAGTCCAACACCTAAGCTTATTTAATAAGCCTAAACCTAGACTAAACCTAACACTTGACAAAAAGAACCCTAACCCTAAGAGCTTGATAGCCGCCCCTTCCCTCCTCTCCAAACGCCGCCGCCGCCGCCCGCCGTGCGCCGCCGCCGCCGCCGCCCGTCGTCGCCTGAAATTCGTTTCCGGCCAACTCGACGTGGAGAATCCGTTTGTGCAGAATTCTTCAGTGCTTCTAGTGCAGGCTGACGAAGGAGTCTCGGTTCTGGTCGTGGATCGGATTGGCGATATCTACCGCAGTCTACCGAGAAGATCCGACGTTATTGTGACTACGGTTGGAGCCAGGCACAAGTGCCAGCAAGGTAATCGTCTAAAACATCCTATGAATGTCGTAGTTTGTTTTGAATTTTTCGTATTGATCATCTCCCGGATTTTATTCCATGTTCTTCCGCTGCCTCGCCGGGGGGCGGATCCGGATCCCCAACATCAGATCGAGATCCCAGATTCACTTATAGATTCTGGAAAAGTTTACATAAAGCTTTGTGAACTTAGTTAACCTTCAGTACAGCATTCCATCCTCAGACAGATGGACAGTCAAAAAGAGTCATCCAAATACGGGAGGATTTGTTACGTATGTGTGTTCTTGACTTTGCAGACAGTTGGGAATTTAAATTGCCCTTAGTTGAGTTCACATATAACAATAGTTACCAAGCTTCAATAGAATTGGCAACATACGAAGCTCTGTATAGCAGAAAATGTAGATCACCGATACATTGGGATGATGTAGGTGAAAGAACAGAGATAGGACCAGATATTATAGAACAGACTTCTGAAGCCATTAAGAGAATACGTGATCGAATGAAGACGGCAAAGAGTCGACAGAAGAGTTACGCAGATAGTCATCGTCGAGATCTGAATTTTGAAATAGGAGATCATGTGCTCCTAAAAGTAGCGCCAATGAAGGGTGTTATGAGATTTGGAAGAAAAGGAAAGCTGAGTCCTAGATTTATAGGACCATTTCATATTTTGGAAAAGATCGGGACTTTAGCTTATCGATTAGCTTTGCATCCAGAAATGTCAGCTGTCCATAATGCGTTTCACATTTCAGTTTTGAGGAAGTATATTGCGAATCCATCGCATGTGCTTAGATATGAACCTATCCAGTTATCATTAGATTTGACTTATGAATAGGTTCCAGAGAAGATTCTTTCTAGAGAGACTTGTAAGTTAAGAAACAGAACCATCCCTATGATCAAGATTCAGTGGGCAAATCACACTGAAAGAGAAGCTACATGGGAAGTCAAATCTGATATGCAGAAAGCTACCCAGACCTGTTTACGTAAGTAATTTCAGGGACGAATATCTTTTAAGGAGGGTAGATTGTAACGACCAGAATATTTTATAGGCCACAATTAGAAAAAGTTTTAAGATTTGAGGGATTAAATAGAAATGCTAAAATTACTCAGCTTTCGTTTTTATCAAGTTGAGTTGAGTTCAGATTTGAGCTTTTCGCGTTAATCAGTTCCTGCATTAGTTGAATTGATTTCAGTTATAGGGATGCAATTGCAGCAGCTGTCTGGTTGATCCTACTAGCCAACTGAATCCTTCATTTTAACTAAAATAGTTCGGTTTTTATTTATGCATCAGATTTCTCTTTGAAATGGAGTAGCGCTTTTAAAATACTTTCTGAACATATTGATTAAACGTGTTTCTTTCTTAGGCATTCTAACTCATATATATATAGGGTGTTAGACACATCATGCATAATTATTTACAAACCAAAACATTTTCTAAAATCAAGCGGTGCTCTCTGTGAAGAAACCGAACAAAGCTTTTTCAAAGGAGACAAGCGGTGTGTAGGAGATTGCCATGCTTCATCTGTAATTGTGTTACAGAATAAAGGCAAGTAAACTCTGTTTCTTGCTCACTCATGAAAGCATATATTCAGTTCTGTATGCATGTTTGTATGCGTTTTAAAGATTTGAAGATAGCCACGGCTGTTCTTCAAAGAAAAGAAAGTTCATGCTCTATTTTTATGAAGAAGTACGTGTTTACTGTATTTTGATTCAGAAAAGATTTTAGAACGTGTTCGATGATGTTCTTCCAGTTAGTTTTTGAGTTTTCTAAAGATTTTCTTCGAAGTAGCTTACAAGTAGCTTATTCGATCAATTCCAGAAATTTCTTGAGATCTTTTTAATTCTTCATACTGAGGTTTTCTTTCGTTGTCATGTATGTTCATATGGTAAAGTATGAAATCTGGTTCTTAAACCAAAAGCTGATATTTCTATGTTAGACAGATTTTAAGTTTGAGTTCAGATTCCTTATTGTTGACCATTTCATTTAAAATCGTTGACATTTGATTGACCATTGACATCTGTATGACTCTATTTGATATTGATTTCGTTGACATTTGAGTTGACTAACAGACAGAATCTGATTTCATTCTTCTTCGTTGAGATACTTATACACAATTCAGATTTCGTCTTTTTAGCCTTCGATTCTTCTTCGATTGATACAGAAAGTACATATTTGAATTCCTTATTCATTTCCGCTTCAATCCGAAATATTAATTCGATTCATTCGAACAGTTTCGAGTGACTTTGTTCAGTTTTCATCTTTGCAATTTTTACAGAGAATTCTCATAAAGTCCCAGAAAATCATTAGACATTGAAAAACAGTAAACCGTACTAGAAAAGAAAAGAAAAATAGACTTTACGAAAGAAAGAAATAAAGAATATTTTACATAAAAGTTTAAAGTTATGGCTTAGATGGCAGAGTCTCCAGGAAGGGTGAGTGCATGGCTGACGAACCATTGTGCCCCTTCACAGATGAAAGGGACAAGATTATGGTTAAGAGAAACTATAATCCATTTCCAGGAGGGATCAGAGTTCCAGATCGACGGGTCTGTAGTTCCCATCACAAAAAGTCGGGATTTATTCCGCAACACCTGATATCAGATGTATTTTGATCAAGCGATCAAGACCAATGTACAAGAGTCTATTCCATAAATCCAGAAAAGAAAGAAAGATCAAAGTTGTGATTTTAATGACAGCTCTGTAGAAAGTTTAAAGAAAATGTTTTCAGAACTTGTTTATATTTATGCTTTCAATTCATTCAGATTTCACAGTTATTGCTTTTAGCTTATTTTACAATTAAGCTATTCAGATTTAGATTCCAGTACAGTATTAGATATCGTTTGCTTGTGTTATGTGGCTTCGATATTCCACGTTTTTACCTGCTGAGCCCCTAAGCTCATTAGTTTTCATTGAGTGCAGGTAATGAACAGTAGGGAGCTGGATGGTGATGAGTTGAACGAAAAGTTGTGTTTGTCGTGGACATCAGATTTCGTTGTTCTCACATTTTCAATTTTTGTTGTACAGAACTTTTATTATAATTTTGTATAATAACAGATTTCTAGTTTCCTATTTTGAAGAAATCTATTCAGACTTCTGATTTGTTATTATATACAGTTTCATTTGAGCACCTGTCAGATTTATACCAGTTCCTCATATGTTATTATTCAGATTTGCTTACATCTTCCTCGTGTATGAGTTGCGGTTATTTGCAATTCAGTCCAGAATTTGGTAGTGACTTTCATGTCAGGTAAGACCGAAAGTTTTATACCCTTCAAATTGAACCCTAAGGTTCCTAAAATTTCTTTAAGAAAAGTCGGGTTGCTACAGTTAGAGCTGGTCAAAGATTACGATTGTACCATTAGCTACCACCCATGAAAAGCCAATGTGGTGGCAGATGCTCTTAGCAGGAAGTCGATAGGGTTAACTCAGATCACAGCTCAGAGGCCCTTAGCATATGAGATTGAGAATTTTGGGCTAGAGCTGATTCCCCGTCATAGTACCGCAGTTCTAGTAGATCTCATTATTCGATCAAATCTGTTGGATCAATACATAACATAAAATAAACTGGGACTCAAGGAAACGGGGATCGACCAGCTGGCACTTCACTCGATACAGCTTGGTTACCTGAACCCCTGACCGGTACCAAAATGGAAGTGCGAGAGTATTGCGATGGATTTTGTAGTTGGTTTACCCAGATCTGTCCAATGATACAATTCAATATGGGTTATAGTAGACCGACTTACCAAATATGATCACTTCTTACCATTTAAGACAACTTATTATGTGAGCAAATGTCAGGCCCCGTGATAATAAACAGAGATTATAGCACAATTAAGCACATAATCACGGAAGCGTAAAATCGGGCTTAAATTTTTCGAAATTATTTGGGCCTGAACTCAAAATCATCATTCAAAATATTCATAATCAAAATAGAGTTAACTCAAACTCATACAAAGAAGGTAACAACAAGTCTCAAATCAAATACAGATCCCCGATACAATAAAACACGGGGCATCCCCCGGTTCAATACATAACATAAAATAAACTGGGACTCAAGGAAACGGGGATCGACCAGCTGGCACTCCACTCGATACAGCTTGGTTACCTGAAGATCCTGCAAATGGGTAACACAGACCCAAACAACACAAAAGCAGGAAAATAAATACGAGGTCAAGCCTCAGTACGAAGAGCTATCAAAACAGCTAATCATGCAACATGCTATAATCAATGCTATGAAATGCATGAGGGCTATCAAGGATCGGATAGCTAGACAAGTGTATCAACTGGCAAATCATCTCAATTAGCCTCTATACCCACACGGTGTATCAAACGGGGAAATCATCGGTCCGTGATCTTCAGAGCCCGTCAGCCCATCACAACTCGGTGGTAGACACTGGAATCCGGTAGTCACCACTCCGATGATAACACTGGAATTTTCAAGCATGACACATCTGTCGACCAGTCACAACGTGGCTCTCAAACAGGTCATCAATAAATCTGTCAATCGGGCTCAAGATGTATGCATGTATGCCAAACAATATTCAATTCACAATGCATACAATTCAATACGTGACAACAGAATGTACAACTCAAACAATTCAACAAACTGTATCACGTAAAAGCACAGAATCACATCAGCAGATTTCACAACATCAATCACAGCCATGTCCACGCTCAAAGCTGTTAAATCTGCTCAATCCGTACCTTCAAGCCTCAAATACCTCAACAGAGTTCTCACAAGTCGCTGCAACTCTCGTCCTAGGCAACCAGATCTCTCCTGGCTCGGCAAATACGGCAGAGACTCCCTGGAACTGAAAATCTGTACCAGGTATCTAACAATTCAGTTAAATTCGAACTCAACAGCTAAGGTTCCAAGGTCCAGTAGAATAACTCAGCTACCAAATCCTACAGAGTATTACTCAACCCTAAAACGAGGCTTAAATTGGCAAGGAATCACTCACCCAGAAGCGTACAACAACCAAAGAACGCTCAATCAGATTTCTCCAGAAATCCTTGTACACCAGCAGCTTCACGCTCACTTCCACAAGTCGTTCCACAACCTCTAATGAGTAGCAATCGACAGAGCAACTCACAAGGAATCTAGCTCCACCAAAATCATCGAAAACAAAGGCTGGAATCGACAGAAATCTAGGGAAGAAACGTTCGGTGAACAGTAGCTAAAACAAAGGTTTGAAGATGGAGATGAGAAATATCGGGCTCTAAAAATATTCTAAGTGTCGATCAACACTTGTCTATATAACTCCATACAACAGCTGCTGATTTAATCTATCAGACGTTGCTACAGTAGGAATCTTACAACAGAAGATGGAGATGAGAAATATCGGGCTCTAAAAATATTCTAAGTGTCGATCAACACTTGTCTATATAACTCCATACAACAGCTGCTGATTTAATCTATCAGACGTTGCTACAGTAGGAATCTTACAACAGAAATCAGCTTTTCCTCTCAACGAAACCAGCAGCAACCATCAGACGTTGCATTCACAAAGGAACATCAAAACGACGCCGCATCAACTAATCAAAACGACACCGCAGCGCTACAACAGCTGACGACAGATTCCTTTCTAAACAACCAACAGCTGGTCACGTTAAACAATTCAAACGACGACGTAAAGAACACGTCACCTTCGCTGCCAACAGATGATCAACGTTTCAAATTACAAAAACGACATCGCCTCACCATCAGCAGCTGGTCACTCAAACCAACAGTTGGTCGCCCGACTAAATCAATTCCTCACAAATGCAACAGCTGATAGCGCTTCTACATCAGCAGTAAACACCAAAAGGTTGACCAACACGTGTCGCTTTCTCCTTAAATCTCGTGATTGAACGTTAGCTGCTAACAGATACCTCTTCAAGCGCTACTACTGAATAGCGAAACGACGACACATCACTCATTCGCTACTGTAGATGTCTGAAATGCGCTACACCTGATTTCACGAAACGACAGTGTTTTACCTCTAAACGCCAGGGAAATCAGATTTCACCAAAAATTCGAATTTCTAAAATCTGAAAACTCCAAATTCGAATTTCTCAATACTCACATTCTCCCCACCTTAAGGGATTTCATCCTCGAAATCAAAGGCAAACACCAGGGGAAAATTTCATCAAACCCAATCATCTAATCAAACTCGAAGCAAAGTGTCAGAATTTACCTGGAATTTACACTATCAGTATTCAAACAGATGAGGCCAGTCCTGTCTCATCTTCTCCTCAACCTCTCAGGTAGCTTCTTCTCGGCCATGCTTACTCCATTGGACCATTACCAACGGAATTACTTTGTTCCTCAGCTGCTTCTCCTTCCTATCAAGATTCTGCACTGGATACTCAACATAGCTCAAGGCAGAATCCAGCTCAACTTCGTCGGTTTTCAACACATGGGACGGATTTGGCTCATATTTCCTCAACATTGACACATGAAAAACGTCATGTATCGCTGCTAACTCATCAAGCAGCCTCAATCGATAAGCCAACTGTCCAATCCGCTCAACAATCTCGAAGGGATAAACGAATCTAGGAGCTAATTTGCCTTTAAATCTGAATCGCATAACGCTCTTGAAAGGAGAAACTTTGAGAAATACTCGATCGCCAACCTCAAACTCTAAAGGTCTGCGTCTTCAGTTAGCATAGCTAGAGAAACGGTCTTGAGCAGCTTTCATTCTACTCCGAATCAAATTGATCTGATCTTTCATGTACTGATAAAACTCCGATGTAGAAAGCTGTCTCTCACCAACTTCTTCCCAACAGATCGGAGATCTGCATTTGCGACCATACAACGCTTCAAATGGAGCCATCCCGATAGTCATCTGGTAGCTGTTGTTATACGAAAACTCAACCAAGGACAAAGAATCCTTCCAGCCACCACTGAAATCCATCACAACTGCACGCAGCATATCCTCTGAAGTCTGAATGGTCCTCTCAAACTGACCATCTGTCTGTGGGTGATAGGTTGTACTCATAGCCAATCTAGAACCCATCGCTGCTTGCAGACTCTTCCAAAAATGAGAAGCAAACCTTGGATCTCTGTCAGACACTATCGAAATAGGAACTCCATGAAATCTAACCACATGGTCGATGTACAGTTTCGCCATTTTCTTCATGGAACACCTCACATCATAGGGAATGAAATGGGCTGACTTCAAAATTCTTTCAATCACCACCCAAATCGCATCACATCCCCTACTCGATCGAGGTAGATGAGTCACAAAATCCATGGCGATATGCTCCCAATTCCATTGGGGCACCTCCAAATTCTGTAGCAATCCACCAGGTCTCATTCCACAAAACCAGAGATGTCGCTCTTCATGCCTTCCCACGAGTAGTGAGATTTCAAGGCATGGTACATCTTTCTCTCGCCCGGATGCACACTATACCGGCTACAATGCGCATCGTTCAGAATGGTCTCTTTCAAATCGATCAAGTTCGGAACCACCAATATTCCAAGAAATCTCAGACATCCATCAGAAGTAACAGAGAAATCCTCAGACTGACCACTTCGAGCTTTAATTTTCAACTCATGAACATATGGATCAGTCCTCTGCGCCTCCCTGATGTCACTCACAATCTGCGGTTGTACTTGAATCGAAGAAACCGTAAAGTACTGATCACCCGACTGGAATTGCCAACCAGAAGTACTCAACTTCTCGTAGACCTTTGAAACACTCAAAAACGAAATCATCGCAGGCTGGGTCTTCCTAATCAAAGCATCTTCTACTGAGTTCATCCGCTCAGGCTGATACAGAATCTCACAGTTAAAGTTCTTGGGCAATTACATCCAACGTCGCTGCCTCATATTCAGATCAGACAGCATGAAGATATATTTCAGGCTCTTGTGGTCGGTGTACACCACAAATTCTTCACCATACAGATAATGTCGCCAAATCTTCAAGGCAAACACTATCGCAGCCAACTCCAGATCATGAACAGGGTACCTCGTCTCGTGAGGCTTCAATTGTCGAGACACATAAGCAATCACGTACCCGTTCTGCATCAAAACACATCCCAAACAATTGAGAGAATCATCGGAGCACACAACGAATCCTACGGATCCAGACGGTAGAGCCAAAACAGGAGCAGTAGTCAACTTCTCCTTCAACGTCTGAAAACTGAACTCGCACTCGTCAGTCCAAACGAACTTCCGATCCTTCTGAATCAATTTAGTCATCGGCCTGGCTATAGAAGAGAACTTCTCGATAAAACGCCTGTAATAGCCAACCAATCCCAAGAAGCTGCGGATCTCGGAAACGTTCCTAGGTCTCTCCCAGTTAAGAACTGCTTCGACCTTACTTCTTACTCGGATCCACCGAAATCCCTTGCTCTGAAATCACATGACCCAAAAAGATAATTCGATCAAGCCAAAATTCACACTTGCTGAACTTGGCGTACAATTGCGTGTCTCTCAACCTCTGCAACACCAATCTAAGGTGCTCCTTCTGCTCTCTCATGCTCCTCGAATAAAGTAAGATGTCATCTATGAAGACGATAACGAACTGATCGATGTACTCGCTAAAGACTCGATTCATAAAATCCATGAAAAAAGCTGGGGCATTCTTCAACCCAAACGGCATAACCAGAAACTCATAATGCCCATATCGAGTACCGAAAGCTGTCTTCGACATGTCAGCGTCTCTAATCCGCAACTGGTGGTAACCAGAGCGTAAATCAATCTTCGAGTATACGACCGATTCTTGCAATTGATCTAACAAGTCATCAATCCTCGGCAAAGGATACTTGTTCTTCACCGTCGCTTTATTCAACTGTCGGAAATCCACGCACATCCTCATAGACCCATCCTTCTTCTTCACAAAAAGAATCGGAGCTCCCCAAGGCGACATACTCGGTCTGATGAAGCCTTTCTCCAAGAGATCTCTCAAATGATCCTTCAGCTCTTTCAACTCTGCTGGCACCAACCGATCCGGAGCACTAGAAATTGGGGCGGTACCAAGCACCAACTCGATACTGAAGTCGATCTCATGTCTCGGAGGGAATCCAGGAATCTCATCCGGGAACACATCGGGAAACTCTCGAACGATCGGAATGTCGCTCAACTCCAATCGCGGCTCTTGGGAAATGTCAATCGCATAAATCATAAATCCAGCATTATCCAGCGATAGCAGGCTAAACATCTCCATGGCGGACACCAGTGGAATCTTTGAGCGTGAATCAGCACCTTAGAACTCCCACTTCTCACCCGAATCAGTGCAAAATCTCACCACACCATGAAAGCAGTCAACAGTAGCCTTATAGCTAGACAGTACATCCATTCCCAAGATGCAATCAAAATCTCTGATTCCCAAAACAATTAGATTGGACACCAAAACATGCTCATCAAATCGAAGCACACAATCCAACACCACTTCACGGGACCACAGACTCACACCAGCAGGAGTAGACACGGAAACAACATCACACAATGGGTAAGAACCCAACCCATGCTCACAAACAAACAACTCAGATATAAAAGAATGTGATGCTCCAGTGTCAAATAAAACTCTCGCAGGATAATCAAAAATAGAGCATATACCTGCGATCACTATGGCAGGCGTCTCCTCAGCCTGCTCTCTCCTCAAAGCGTTCGCCTGGGCCTGCTGTGGAATCTGGAACTGAGGTCTCGAAGGAGCTCCAAACCTATAAGGCTCACACGGTTGGAAACCAGATCGCTGGGTAGGGGCAGGAAACTGCGGTCTCTGAGAAGAACTACCAGCTGATCCCTGCTGCGAAGGAACTGAAGACTGACCCCTCAACAAAGGACATACTCTCTGAAAATGTCCGGGCTGTCCACAGTTATGGCAAAACCCCTAAACTACACGACACTGCGAAGTCGGATGCCTTCCTCGCACTGTCCACAAGACATACTGCCTGAACCACTGCCAGAACCAGAACTCTCCAAACCAGAGGAACTCGAATTCGCCTTCTTCTTGAACTGTTTCCCTCGAGGTCGAAACCTTTGGCGATTCGACTGTTGATGCGACCCCTAAGGAGAATAAAAAGATTGCGACGCATCCTGAACAGGCTGATAGGTGCGTCCAGTAATCGGCTGAGTCGGAGCATCCTCCTCCAGCAAACTCTCCTCAATATCCACCGCTCGATTCACTGCATCGATAAAGGTCGTAGGTGAACCAGACAAAACCATCCAGTACAGATCAGGCCTCAAGCCTTTTTGAAATTTGTTCCTCTTCGTCCTCTCCTGGTTGGCTACGTGTGGCACATAGATCAAAAGAGCATAAAACTATCGGGAATACTCAGCCACTCGCATGTTACCCTGCTTCAGGTTGTCGAACTCCCGCTCGCGACTGTTATAGAAGGACTCCGGGGTATACACCTGTCGGAACGCCTCACAGAAGCTCTCCCAAGTGATCACAGCCCCACTATCACGAAGAATACGAGAAGTACCTCTCCACCAGCGCTGTGCGTTGTCTTCCTGGTTGGCTACGTGTGGCACATAGATCAAAAGAGCAGAAAACTATCGGGAATACTCAGCCACTCGCATGTTACCCTGCTTCAGGTTGTCGAACTCCCGCTCGCGACTGTTATAGAAGGACTCCGGGGTATACACCTGTCGGAACGCCTCACAGAAGCTCTCCCAAGTGATCACAGCCCCACTATCACGAAGAATACGAGAAGTACCTCTCCACCAGCGCTGTGCGTTGTCTCTCAGCTACAACACCGCCAGCTTCAGTCTCTTCTCAGGAGCGTATTCCAGAGTATCGAACAACTCTTCCATCTGAACTAACCAAGCCTCAACCATCGCACCACCCTCGTCCGCTGAAACCTAGCTAAAACCAACTCCATCTCGCCTATCTGCCTAGTAACGTTCTCAACCTGCTGAATATCGTCATCACTACCTGCCCTAGACTCCTCCTCGGTACGTCTAGTCATCTTACATCTTCCTCTCCTCGGCGGCATCTAAACAAGTCTAGAGGTAAGATCTCACAGCAGATATATAACATAGAAAGATAAGAGATCACATAAGTCACCGAGTCAATCAAAATCAAATCAAAACTCTGTGCCTAGACTCCAAGTGTGATCAAAGGAAATCGAGCTAATAAACAGATATTAAAGCACAATTAAGCACATAATCACGAAAGCGTAAAATCGGGCTTAAAATTTTTTGAAATCATTTGGGCCGGAACTCAAAATCATCATTCAAAATTCATAATCAAAATACGAGTACCTCAAACTCATACAAAGCAGGTAACAACAAGTCTCAAATCAAATACAGACCCCGATACAATAAAACACGGGGCATCCCCCAGTTCAATACATAACATAAAATAAAATGGGACTCAAGGAAACGGGGATAGACCAGCTGGCACTCCACTCGGTCCAGCTTGGTTACGTGAAGATCCTGCAAATGGGTAACACAGACCCAAACAACACAAAAGCAGGAAAAGAAATACGAGGTCAAGCCTCAGTACGAAGAGCTATCAAAATAGCTAATCATGCAACATGCTATAATCAATGCTATGAAATGCATTAGGGCTATCAAGGATCGGATAGCTAGACAAGTGTATCAACTGGAAAATCATCTCAAGTAGCCTCTATACCCGCACGGTGTATCAACCGGGGAAATCATCGGTCCGTGATCTTCAGAGCTCGTCAGCCCATCACAGCTCGATGGTAGACACTCGAATCCGGTAGTCACCACTCCGATGATAGTGTTGTACTTTTCAGGCACGACACATCTGTCGACCAGTCACAACGTGGCTCTCAAACAGGTCATCAATCAATCTGTCAATCGGGCTCAAGATGTATGCATGTATGCCAAACAATATTCAATTCACAATGCATACAATTCAATACGTGACAACAGAATGTACAACTCAAACAATTCAACAAACTGTATCACGTAAAAGCATAGAATCACATCAGCAGATTTCACAACATCAATCACAGCCATGTCCACGCTCAAAGCTGTTAAATCTGCTCAATCCGTACCTTCAAGCATCAAATACCTCAACAGAGTTCTCAAAAGTTGCTGCAACTCTCGGCCTAGGCAACCAGATCTCTCCTGGATCGGCAAATACGGCAGAGACTCCCTGGAACTGAAAATCTGTACCAGGTATCTAACAATTCAGTTAAATTCGAACTCAACAGCTAAGGTTCCAAGGTCCAGTAGCATAACTCAGCTACCAAATCCTACAGAGTATTACTCAACCCTAAAACGAGGCTTAAATTGGCAAGGAATCACTCACCCAGAAGCGTACAACAACCAAAGAACGCTCAATCAGATTTCTCCAGAAATCCTTGTACACCAGCAGCTTCACGCTCACTTCCACAAGTCGTTCCACAACCTCTAATGAGTAGCAATCGATAGAGCAACTCACAAGGAATCCAGCGCCACCAAAATCATCGAAAATAAAGGCTGTAATCGAAAGAAATCTAGGGAAGAAACGTTCGGTGAACAGTAGCTAAAACGAGGGTTTGAAGATGGAGATGAGAAATATCGGGCTCCAAAAAAATTCTAAGTGTCGTTTCTATATAAATCCATACAACAGCTGCTGATTTAATATATCAGACGTTGCTACAGTAGGAATCTTACAACAGAAATCAGCTTTTCCTCTCAATGAAACCAGCAGCAACCATCAGAAGTTGCATTCACAAAGGAACATCAAAACGACGCCGCATCAACTAATCAAAACGACAACACAGCGCTACAACAGTTGACGACAGATTCCTTTCTAAACAACCAACAACTGGTCACGCTAAACAATTCAAAGGACTACGTAAAGAACACATCACCTTCGCTGCCAACAGCTGATCAAAAGCGTTGCACCCAAAACGCTGCGTTTCAACTTATCAAAACGACGTTGCCTCACCATCAGCAGCTGGTCACTCAAACCAACAGCTGGTCACCCGAATAAATCAATTCCTCACAAACGCAACAGCTGATAGCACTTCTACATCAGCAGTCAACACCAAAAGGTTGACCAACACGTATCGCTTTCTCGTTAAATCTCGTGATTGCACGTAGCTGCCAACAGATACCTCTTCAAGCGCTAATACTGAATAGCGAAACGACGACACATCACTCATTCGATACAGTAGATGTATGAAATGCGCTACACCTGATTTCACGAAACGACAACATTTTACCTCTAAACGCTAGGGAAATCAGATTTCACCAAAATTTCGAAATTCTAAAATTTGAAAACTCCAAATTCAAATTTCTCAATCCTCACAGCAAATACGCTGAGTTGTATATAAGAGAGATAGTAAGACTTCATGGGATTCTAGTTTCGATTGTATCTGACAGAGATCCAAGGGTTACGTCAACCTTTTGGAAGAGTCTACATAGAGCTTTGGGTAATAAGTTAACTTTTAGCAGGGCTTTTCACCCCCAGACAGATAGTCAATCAGAAAGGGTGATTCAGATATTAGAAGATCTGCTCAGATCTTGTATCAATGATTTCTCAGAGAGCTGGGATTCAAAGCTACCTTTGGTAGAATTCGCGTACAACAATAGTTTCCAAGCATCCATTCAGATGGCCCCTTGCAGAACACTAATTCATTGGGAGATAGGAGAACGAGCTTCTTTGGGACCAGACTTAGTAGAACAAACTGCTGAATCTATTAAGAAAGTAAGAGAACGATTGAGAATCGCTCAAAGCAGGCAAAAGAGATATGCTGACAACAGACGCCGCGAATTGAGCTTCAAATCTGGAGATCATGTTTTCTTAAAGGTAGCACCGATGAAAGGCGTAATGAGATTTGGGAAGAAGGGTAAGCTAAGCCCAAGGTTCATCGGTCCATACGAGATCTTGGACAAAGTAGGAACGCTGTCTTGTAGACTAGAATTACTCCCACATTTGTCCTTGGTGCACAATTTTTTCCATGTATCAGCTTTGAGGAAGTATGTTCCCAACCCGTCGCATGTTTTAAGTTATGATCCAATCCAACTTGCACCAGATCAGGGCTATTAGGAACGACCAGAAAGGATTCTTCATAGAGAGAATAGGATGTTAAGAAACCGTAGCATCCCCATGGTTAAATTTCAGTGGTCTAACCAATCTGAGTGGGAAGCCACTTGGGAGACAGAAGAGGATATGCATAGTCTCTACCCAGAGCTATTTGGTAAGTAAAATTTCGAGGACGAAATTGCATTAAGGAGGGAAGAGTTGTAGCGCCCCAAAATCCATAGGACCACAAATCGATTAACCTATATTTTCTAAGGGTTGTTTTGAGATTTCGAGCATTTAATATTTCAGTTCAAATCTGATTTTTCTTTGTCCCAGCTTCGAAGCAACAACCCAAAAGGTTCGGAAGGATTTCGCTCAAGAACAAATTTGAAATGGTCCTGATCTGAATTTCCATTACAAATAAAATGATTTCAGTTGGGAGATCTGTTTTGTTAAAATAAGGTAGCAAGATTTCGAATTTTAAAATAGTAGTAGGGGGTTTTTAGCAAATATTTTAAAAGGACAAGAGTTGGCACGACAACCATGCCTAATCAAGTGTTTTTACCTACTACCCAATCATTCTTCGTTGTATAAAATGTTTTACGTGAGGTTCTGGATTCATTTTGGTTTCAAAATATTAAGAAGTTCTCTGAAGTGTGCTTGAGGATACTTTCAGCCGCGGCCATCTGCACGTTGCGATCTTCATTCAGGCAAGTGAAGTTGATTCTTGATACATCTGGAAAACATATATTACTTCGTTGTTTTATACGTATGCTTGCCTGTTTCAGTTTCAGTTAATGTTTGAGTTGAGCTATGGATTCACTGCTTTGATGCTTTAGTTTTGAGGAAACTCACCAGAAGGTTAGCAAGCAGCTGTGTTTTAAAATATACTGAGTTGTACAAATTGCAGTTAAGATAAAGCCAAGAGAAGTTTCTTGCTGTTCCTAAGTATTGCGAAGGCTCTGGACATTGAATCTAAACGGATAGGCAACGGTGGTTAGATCGGGAGTGAGTTCCGAATTGATAAGCGAAGCTAGTTTGTTTAGGGACTGTCTGAGTCGAAGCAGTATTTCCTGTTTATTAGCAAGATCTGTTGTTCCTCACAGCTGAGTAACCTACCAAGTCTAAAATACTTGCTCCGAAGCTCCTGTTACTGTTTTCTCAACCAGATCTGTTTTGATCAGTCAAATCTGTTTCCCTATGTCAAATCTGTTTTCGAAGAGCCAGATCTGTCTTTTCCATTCAAAAGCAATTCTCTTTAGTCAAAGCTGTTATTCACATCTGTGTGCAGTTCACACCTAAAATCTGTTTACATAACCAAAGATGACCTTTGCACATAAGATCTTTTTTCTTAAACCCACATCTAATTGCACGCTCGAGTCGATCCTTCAGAGCTGGTCTTTGCTATCATCAGCTCCGAGTCCAGCTGTACACTCAGTAGTGCTTTTAAAGATAAAATGAGTTTCATAGCAGTGAATCTACCGAATTTCAGTGATCGATTTTCGATCAAGAGCCAGTATATATCTATTTCAGTTAAAGGAAGTAAAGTTTCAGATTTGAGGATTTATGATATAGAGGACCCGGTCACTCAAGAAGGGACAAGGATTACAGTAGGACCGTAATCCCTTCATGGAAGGGCCAGGATTATGGAAATGTTGTAATCCCTTCACAGAGAGTTACTGGTCAGTTAACATGCTTCATGCACAAGGATCACCAGAGAGCCTCTAGACCATAAGTCATCCAGTTTAAGCAATTCAGATCCGAGTTCCGATCTATCTTTCAGTAGCGAGATTTCAGATTCAGATGTCTTACTTTATTTTATGTATTTCAATTCAGTTATGCCTGCATTTATGTGATCTTTGTTATCCTCAGTTTTTCTTGCTGAGCCTTTAGGCTCACTAGTTTTTCCGATTCAGATGAGGCAGCTCAGGGGCAGGCGGTTGGCGCAAGTTGAAGATTTGGGGCTATATGTGTTTGTCAATGGCCAGCGTTTTCCGCGTAGTCACAGCTGTTGTTGTTTTTTATCTTTTGTCAAACTGTATTAAGAACCATTACAGCAATAAAGAATTCATATAGAGTTCCATTAGTTGTAATATCTGATTTTTTTGCAATCGAATTTGAAGCCTTTAAAATTCAAATCTGTTTCTACTCTGTATCTTTGGCGCCATATGCTTCGTTTCAGGTTTGTGTAAGGGAATACAGCTTACTTTATTTCGAATTTAGTCCTTCTATTTATTTTAAATTTTAAATTTACTCCAATTCCGTTGGCTCCCATGGTATTGGGCGTCACAACCGGTGTCAATAGTATCAGACAGGGATCCAAGGTTTACTTCCAGAGTTTGGAAGAGCTTGCAAGCAGCTCTAGGCTCTAGATTGGCTATGAGTACAACTTATCATCCTCAAACCGATGGCCAATCTGAGAGGACTATTCAGACCTTGGAGGATATGTTGAGAGCTATTGTGATAAATTTCAGTGATAGCTGGCAGGATTCCTTGTCGTTGGTAGAGTTTTCGTATAAAAATAGCTACCAAGAAACTATTGGAATGGCAACATTTGAAGCGTTTTACGGTAGGAAGTGCAGATCGTCGATCTGTTGGGATGAAGTGGGGGAGAAACAACTATGTTCACCTGAATTTGTGCAGCAGATGAGGGACCAAGTTGATTTAATTCAACAACGTATGAAGGCAGCTGAAGATCTCCAAGACAGCTATGCGAACAAGAGGCGTAGGCCTTTAGAATTTCAGGTTGGTGATCGAGTTTTCTTGAAGGTTTCTACTTTCAGAATTGTAATGAGGTTTGGACTCAAGGGAAAGCTAGCACCTCGTTATGTTAGAACTTATGAAATTGTTGAGAGGATCGACCCCTTAGCTTATCGTTTGCTGTTGCCGCCCGAGATGTCTTCACTACATGATGTTTTCATGTGTCTTTGTTGAGGAAGTATGAGCCGGATCCTTATCATGTGCTGCAAATTGACGAGGTAGAATTGGATAGAACTCTTAGCTACGTTGATTACGCAGATTTTGGACAGAAAGGAGAAATATCTAAGGCACAAGACCATTCCTTTAGTGATGGTCCAGTGGAGCAAGCATGAGAGAGAATAGGCTATGTGGGAGTTAGAGGAAAAGATGCAACGAGAGTGGCCTCATCTGTCTGAGTATGCACCTTATTAACTCTTGTAGCTTGTTTGTTTGCTGCTGCTTGTTGTGATATCTTGAACTCTTGGTTAGTAGCTGTCTGCGAGTTTTCAAGTTGCTGCGTGAGGTTCTGGATAGTATGTGCTTCAGTTTTGATTCTCCGTTATGTGATGATTGTCAGGCCCGGTACTCTAATACATAGATTAGATATTCAAGTAAGCACAATTACGTGAAAGCATTAAAATTTGGGCTTAAAAATTTTCGAATTGGGCCTGATCCAAAACATCGTTCAAAATAAGTTCATAATCAAAATAAGGATTTAAACTCAAAATCCAACAACAACATAAACAGGAAACAAGTATCAAACACTGATCCCCTCAAATACTGTAGGCACAGGACATCTCCTGGCTCAATGTATCAATACATAAGTACATTACTGGGACTGAAAATGGGGATCTACCAGCTGACGCTCCACTCTGTCCAGCTGGATTCCCTATAGAACCTGTAAAGGCCAACACCGACAAAAACAGGGAAAATAAACGAGGTCAAACCTCAGTACGAAGAGCACTCATAAAACAACATTTCATAAAACATGAAATATTTCAAGTCATGATATGCATGTGGGTACCAAAGAACATCGGTAATCAAGGCCAACGACTCAGCTGGAAATTCAAATCTCAATGAAGCCTCAACACCACACACAGCCAATCAGCCGATGGAAATCATCGATCCGTGATCTTCAGGAGCGAAACATAGTCGACCATCACAGCTCAGTGGTATTCAGGCGCGATGACTCAACCGGCCACCACCTCGATGATAGCATTGGACCTTTCAGGCGCGACAACTCAGCCGGCCGATATGTATGCGTGAATTCCAAGGAATATCAATTCACTAACATACATAAATCATAAGCAAACAGAACAGATAATCAAATCACAATCAGGCAAATCTATTCACGTAAAAACTCATCACAACATTCTCAACACACTAAAAATATTCTCATGCTTATGCCAAAGCTGTTTAAATAAGCTCAAATCCATACCTCAAAACAGCTTCTACCTCAACAGATCTTACGAAGACAGAGCACCAACATCCCGCTCAGGTTTACTGTCCCAGCAGCTCTCGAAGAACTCAACAGAAGCTGCTTGAAAGCTCAAATCCAAAGCTGCTCAAGAACAAAAGTACCACTGGACAACAATCACGAAGATACTCGAACCTGCAACTACTTCGCGCTCCCTAAACTCGTCGATCTAAAGCTCCAAATTGGTATCAATCGAAAGCCCTAAGGAAGACGAGCTCAGCGCCACCAAATCTTGCTCCAAACGATGGCGTAAATCGACGGCAATCTCAAGAAACAGGGTTCGATGAACAGTAAGGGTTCGCGAAGCTCTCGGGGAGAAGATAAGAAATATCGGGTTCGAAATCGACTAAGTGTTGCTCGACACTTATATTTAATTCCAGTAAAAGATACAGTTAAAGTCAATTCACTCAAATCTGCACGCTACCTCAGATCTGGGCGCCATCTCAAATCTTAGCGCTAACTCAGATCTGACTGTACTACGCTATCCTCACACGCAATCACCCAAACGACGTCGCTTAGGAGTCCCGCTCCAAAGCAAACAGATCTCGTGACATTGGCCCGCTCGCGAACATCCAGATCTGGTCAAATCTGAAATCATTAAACCGCATCGATCTACACCAACTCATGAACCGGACCGGTCCACATAGTACCGTTGACCAACACTTTACTTCCCTAAGTAGACGCGCACATCTGCTCACTCTCTCTGAACAGATTTCACTCACCCAAAATCAAATCTGGTATGCGCTAAACGACGTCACATCTATTATTCGCTAAACGCCGCCACATAATACATTTCTACTAGCGTCAACGCAACTAACCCAAAAGACATTGCATCACCTCCCGCTCAGGGCAAATCGCTCATACCCACGCAGGCCAGATCTGGACACCTAGATCTCACTCGAATCTGGAGACAACAAACCGATCCTCACTACGATTCTAATTCATTTGCGCGGGAGATTCTCCAAATATGATATCTTCCTGAACCAAACGCAATGCGATACCAAATTAAATCATTCCTGAATACAATTTATCCAAAACCTCTTAAGCAAATCCGATCTGTTCTACGTCAAATCTGAATATCTCCAACAGAAAACCAAATCCTTGTCCAGATCTGATTATTTCATTAATCACCAATTAATAAATTTCTGGTCCTCACACTCTCCCCCACTAGAAATGGATTTCGTACTTGAAATCAACTTACAGCAACATATCAGAATCATAGAAAAACACCGGAAAGTCACCAAAACTCAGACAAACAATCTATCCAGCATGACTTAATGATTAACAAAACCACAATTCATGAGCACAAAACAACTCAAAGCACAAATCAAAATGTCAGAAGATTTACCTGAAAATCTACTGTCATCGCTCAAACATATGAGGCCACTCTTGTCTCATCATTTCTTCAACTTCCCAGGTAGCTTATTCTCTACCATGCTTGCTCCACTGGACCATCACCAATGGTATAGTCTTGTTCCTCAGCTGCTTCTCCTTCCTATCCAAAATCTTCAATGGATATTCAACATAGCTCAGGGTCTGATCTAGCTCCACTTCATCAGTTCTCAACACATGGTACGGATCTGGCCCATATTTCTTCAACATCGATACATGAAACACATCATGCATCGCTGCTAACTCATCAGGTAGCTGCAATCTATAAGCCAAAGACCCAATCCTCTCAACAATCTCAAAAGGACCAACAAATCTAGGAGCTAATTTACCCTTAGCTCTGAATCTCATCACACTCTTGAGAGGAGAAACTTTCAAAAATACTCGATCGCCAACCTCAAACTCCAAAGGCCTGCGCCTCTTGTTTGCATAACTCGCATGACGATCTTGTGCAGCTTTCATTATAGTTCAAATCAACTCAATATGATCTTTCATATGCTGCACGAATTCAGGAGTAGACAACTACCAATATTTTCCCAGCAGACTGGAGATCTACACCTTCAACCATATAAAACCTCAAATGGGGCCATCCCGATAGTCACTTGGTAGCTGTTGTTATACGAAAATTCAACTAAAGACAAAGAATCCTGCCAGCTACCACTGAAATCCAACACAACAGCTCGCAACAAGTGTTCTATAATCTGAATGGTCCTCTCGGATTGGCCATCTATCTGAGGGTGATAAGCTATACTCATAGCCAATTTGGAACCCATCGCTGCCTGCAAGCTATTCCAGAATCGGGAAGTAAATCATGGATCTCTATCAGACACTATCGAAACTGTCACTCCCTGAAATCTAACCACATGTTCGATGTACAGTCTCGCCATCTTCTTCATCGAACATCTCACATCATAGGGAATGAAATGGGATGACTTCGAAAGCCTGTCAATCACCACCCAAATCACATCGCATCCCCTATTCGATCGAGGAAGTGAGTCACAAAATCCATGGCGATGTGCTATCAATTCCATTGAGGCACTTATAAACTCTGTAGTAATCCACCAGGTCTCATTCTCTCGGCCTTGACCCGTTGGCAGTTCAAACATCAAGCTACGAATCCGGAAGTATCATTTCTCATGCCTTCCCACCAGAAGTGAGACTTCAAGGCACGATACATCTTATTCTCGCCCGGATGCACACTGTAACGACTACATTGGGCTTCATTCAAGATAGTCTGCTAGGATAAATACTCAGGAGTTTTGGTGATGAAATATTAATAAGAAATAGAACTCGTAAAAGAGATCATTCAAACCAAAGTGACAAGATCTGAACAAGACTTACCACGTTGTACAAAGAAACCAGATCGAAATAAAGTCAAGCTGTTCGCTATGCTCTGGTCAAAGTCAAACCATACCGGAACTTTAGTTGGAACCAGCTGGATGGAAAGTGCAAAGAACAGCTCGAGATACTGAACCAGCTGATAAGACACTACAGTAACCAGCTCAGTCTTCAGAAACCATAAGGGGTAAATCAGCTTGGTACAGGGGAAGAAAACCAGCTGATTACATAACGGCATAAAGAATTTGGAATGACTGAAGTGTTGTAGTATCTGAAGTTATCCAGTAGACGTCTCTGCCATGATTTGTAGTCTTTGAAACTAATTCAAGTTAAAACCAGATATGCTAGGATATGACAACAGACTGAAGACGACGCAGACTTGATAAAAACGGAAATGCATTTAATGAAGCTGTACCTTCATCGTACAAGCATTTATGGCGCCGCAAAATTTCAACTTGGATGTATTCAATGTGTCTACTGGTAACATTAATTATCGTTGCATACAAAGAGTACAGAAGAGAAGAGAAGCTATTAAGGGGTTACCGAACGCCACGAAATAATTCGAACATCAAAAGCTACCCAAGTTCTTCACAGGAGCGAATTTCATCGTGAATCATCTCACTTGAGTGACACAAGCATATATCGTTCATTTCTTTGTTGTCACTAAATATTATTCACACACTCTGTAGACTTTAGTTGAATTGTAAAACATAGACAGGGAGTGTCTGAGTGCTAGAGTATCACAACTAGCTGATAGCTGAGATCGTTGTAATACGAACCAGGCTGCGGGTCTGTGTGTCGTTGGTTACTAGGAGTTCTCTTGGATGCGGGTCACAAGAGTGGGTTTGTACAAGAGTTGTATAAATCAAATCCTTCCCGCTGTGGAATAAGGGAAGACGTAGGAGATATTTCTCCGAACTTCTAGAAACAAATCTCTTGTCCTTACTACTTTTACTTACGCGCATCTGTTTGAAATTGTTCAGCTGCTTGAATCGCGTTTATTCTGCATAAAACTATTTTATTACATGAGACAACAGTATCATTGAGAAATCTTCCCAGCTGATAACTCGGCTGGAAGTTGGCTTTGAGCTGTAAAACCTTCGAAACGAATTTTCAAATAAAAATCAGTTAGGAGTTCATTCAAACCCCCCCCCCCTCTGAACTCCCAAGTTCACTTTTCGATCCTAACAAGTAGTATCAGAGCAGGTTTTCTCAGTGTCTGAGAAATTTACTTACTCATATTCATTAAGTATGTCGGTTTCTCACTCAAAAATTCCTATTTTCTCTAAGGAGGAATATGACGTCTGGAAGATCCGGATGCAAGCGCACCTAGCAGCACAGGATGACGACATGTGGTTCATGATTACTAACGGACCAATGCCAATATTAAAAGTAAACACTGCTGTTGCTATAGCTGATGGTGCACCTCAATGGATTGAGAAACCGAGACAGGAGTGGAGCTCTGAAGACAGGAAGAACGCAAATCTGGATAATGTCGCAAATGACATATTATACAAGACGCTAGATAACAACAGGTTTAGAAAAATCCAGAATTGCACAACTACAAAATAAATATGGGAAAAGATAACCCAGATATGCGAAGGAAACGAGGAAACCAAGGAGAATAAGCTGACCGTTGTTCTACAAAAATTTGAGCTTATCAAAATGAAGCCTGATGAGTCCATGGCAGAATTCGATGAACGATTCAGCTCTTTAGTGCTTGAGCTGACTATATTAAACAAGACATATAGCAACTTGGAGCTGACCTTAAAAGTGATGCGAGCACTTCCCAAGGAGTGGGATATGAAGACTATGGCTATGAGAGAGTCGAAAGACCTGAACAAGATGGAGCTACATGACTTTTTGCCAACTTGAAGGCATATGAGTTCGAACTGGAAACCAGAGCAGAAGCTGAGCCATCCACATATGAATCAACTAAGGCTCTGGCTGCCACAATTCCAGATCAAAATCCATGCTCCACTAGTAGCAGATCAGCAGATGAAATAAGCAAGGACGCAATGGCTCTACTTATCAGAAAATTTGGAAAATTCATGCGGAAGCAGAATTCCCAAACCTTTTCTTTTAACTCTCCCAAGAAAAACTTCAATACTGCTTTGACAATACATGTTATAACTATGGCAGACTGGTCACTTCATAGCTGATTGTAGTATGCCAAGAAGAGATGAAAAGAAGCGACCAGACCACAACAACAACAAGAATAAGAAGGAGAAAAAGGCGTATCGGAAAGGGAGAACTGAAAAAGCCATGGCGGCAAAAGTGCATGGGCTGACTCCGACTCAGAGGAATCAAGATCTGAAGCCTCCTCTTCAAGTGATAGTGAGGATGAAGTACAGTGTCTCATGGAAGATGACACTGAGGAGGTATTTGACTTCTCAAACCCTGAATTTACACGGGAGGTCTTGTTACTGCACTAAATGAAATGTTCCTCGAATACAAAAAGATTTCTCAATCATTCAAGGAATTTAAAGCTGAAGAAGAGAGTTGTGCAACAAGCGCTGAGCTAGCTAGCTCAAGTGCTATGCAGGATGCTCTAAGTAAGATTGAAAATGAGAATGCTGAATTGAAATAAAGGTCAGAGGAGATGCTCTGTGAGAATCAGTGATTAGCTGATATAATAAGCTCCTGGACCAAGTCTTCTGCCTCATTGAAAAAACTGCAAGGATCTACAAAGCAATCTGGTGATAAAACCGGATTGGGTTACTATAGCAATGAAAGCAGTACCTCGGAAACCAGCAGCAATCCAAGGCTAGGAGGGACAAAGTTTAAGACAATGAACTTTGTAAAATCTGGTCGGGATCAATTTGCTGAGACAAAATCTGGTAACACTATGATGGCAGATAAGCCCCTGATCCTGCAAGGAAGATTTTGCGGGATGGAATATGTTGTTTCTGAGAAGCCTCGAGAGAGTTGGCTAAACAAAAGAGTTGAAACAATAAGGGGGAAGCCCAAATTCAACAATACGGCAAACCAGCTCTACCGATCTTCAACGAAGGATAGGCAATGCAAGCCACTATCGAAAGCCCAGAATAAGAGCACATATGCTGCTTATCATGATCACAACAGAAAAAAACACACACGGACCGCACAAATACTTTGATACACACACTGGAAAATGGATTAAGATTATCCAAGTGTGGGTCCCGAAAGGTCTAATCAAACCTGGACCCAATTGAATCAAAGGGTACCAAGTTTTCTTGATGTGTGATTGCAGGAACAACAAACATCTAGATTGGAGCAGTCAACGTGGTATCTGGACAGTGTATGTGCACGACACATGACTGGAAATGCCAAACTACTCAAAGATATAAAATCCTGAAACGGAACTAAGATAACTTTTGATGATAATTCAAATGGTAACACTGTGGGTAAGGGTAAGCTTATCCATGGTAACTTACTGTAAATAATGTGCTTATTGTTGAAAATTTATGTTATAACTTGATCAGCATCAGTCAGTTATGTGACAACAATTATTCTGTCAAATTTCATAAGCACACATGCACAGTTCTTAGCCCGGAGGGTCTGACTGTTCTATTAGGTTATCGATTTGAAAATACCTACAAGGTGGACTGGTCAGACCAGCCGCATACAGAACAAACTTGTCTAGTCGCTGACTCTTAAAAGAATTGGTTATGGCGGATGAATCATTTGAATTTCAAAACTATTGCCAATTTGAGTAAGCATGAGCTAGTTGACAGTTTACCCAAACTTAAATTTTCCAAAGACAAGATCTGCTCTGCCTGTCAGCTAGGTAAACATATCAAATCGAATTTTAAACTTAAAGGCAGTACCAAAACTTCACGCAAGCTGAATCTTTTACACATGGACCTTTTCGATCCAATACACGTAACCAGCTTAGGGGGAATGAAATACACCCTTGTTGTGGTCGATGATTTTTCAAAATTTACCTAGGTGTTATTTTTTAAATCAAAAGATCAAACTGCTGACCAACCGATCAAGCTTTTAAAACGCCTTCAAAATGAGCAATCTTGTAATGTCTAGGATCGATAGAGGAACAGAGTTTCTAAATTTTAAGATCTCCTCCTATCTGGATGATATTGGAATCAGACATGAGTTATCTGCAGCAAGAACACCTCAGCTGAACGGGATAGCTGAGCGAAGAAATCGCACTTTATAAGAGGCTGCTACAACTATGATTGCTGATTGTTTTTCAAATAAATTTTGGGCTGAAGCCATCAACACAGCGTGCTATACTCAAAACATATCAATGATAAATACACGACATGGAGTCACACCTTATGAGATCTGGAATGGCAAGAAACCTGATATCTCGTATTTCAGGGTGTTTGGATGCAAATGTTTCCTCATCTGTATGAATCAAGCGATGACGAGGAGCAACTCAGACATCGAGCTGATGACCAGCACGTTTGTGACAGAATAATTACCATTTCTGGTACTCCAGTTGAAGAGCCAGCTGGTTCAAATCATGATCGAGCTGGTATACGACACAGGCGTACAAATGACAATGCTACTTCAAGCAGTACACCAACCAATGATATCGCAAAGGAACTGGCAAGGACGCAGGGGGAACACCAAGATCCATCTACCTCATACGGACAGATCTTTGGTGGAATAGAAATCATCCACCTGAGTTGGTCATTGGTAATCCGACTGCCCCTGTTAGGACATGAAGCCACATGAATGAATATCTTAATTCTGCATTCATATCTCATAAGAGCCTAAGAAAATAGAAGAGTTCTTAGCTGACCCAAGCTGGATAGATGCTATGGAATAAAAGTTAAACCAGTTCGAACGTAGTAAAATTTGGCATTTAGTTCCTAAACCTGATAATGAAAACATAATAGGAACCAAATGGGTGTTTAGGAACAAACTTGATGAACTAGGAACTGTAGTTCAAAATAAAGCTAGCCTGGTTGCGCAAGGATATAGGAAAGAAGAATGTATAGATTTTGAAGAATCCTTCGCACCGGTAGCCCGACTAGAAGCCATAAGAATATTTCTCGCATATGCATCATTCAAGAACTTTAAAGTCTATCAGATGGATGTTAAAAGTGCTTTCTTGAATGGTATCCTGAATAAGGAGTGTATGTGTCCCAACCTCCTGGCTTCGTAGATCATACCAGACTGGAATATGTATACAAGCTGGATAAAGCTTTATACGGTCTGAAACAAGCTCCAAGAGCTTGGTATGATACTCTGTCCAAATTTCTCATTGATCATAATTTTACGATTGGTTCAGTTGATAAGACAATGTTTAAGTTTATAAATAATAATCATATCTTGCTTGTACAGATATACGTTGATGATATAATTTTTGGATCAACTAACCATAACCTTTGTGATAAATTCTCCAATAATCATATCTTGCTTTTACAGATATACGTTGATGATATAATTTTTGGATCAACTAACCATAACCTTTGTGATAAATTCTCCAAGTTAATGCAGGACAAATTTGAAATGAGCATGATGGGAGAACTAACATTTTTCCTTGGATTACAATTTAAAAAGCTTGAGGGTGGAACTTTCATCAATCAAGAAAAGTACACTAAGGAACTTTTGAAGAAGTTTGGAATGGAAAATTGTTGTCCCACTTCAACTCCCATGAGCACGTCCATAAAGCTGGATAAAGACGAAGCCGGAACTACCATCGAGGTAACCATGTATCGTGGGATGATCGGTTCGCTTTTATACCTCACAAGCAGACCAGATATAATGTTCTCGGTCTACATGTGTGCCAGGTTTCAAGCAGATCCAAAACATTCTCACTACATGGCTGTTAAACGCATTCTAAAATATTTAAAAGGAACGCCAAATGTGGGTCTTTGGTATCCCAAAGACTCCAGCTTAAATTTAATTGGTTACAGTGATGCATACTATGCAGGGTGTAAGATTGATCGACGAAGCACTAGTGGAACGTGTCAATTTCTAGGTGATTGGCTTATTTCCTGGTTCAGCAAGAAACAGACATCAATTGCTACGTCCACCGCTGAGGCAGAATACCTTGCAGCTGGAAGTTGTTGTTCACAAATGCTATAGATTCAACAACAACTTCGGGACTATGGCGTTGATGCACAAGAGGCACCCATCTTCTGTGACAATATTAGTGCAATCGCAATCACTCAGAATCTAGTAATGCATTCCAGAACTAAACACATTGACATACGACATCATTTCATTAGAGACCATGCGCTTAAGAAAGACGTTCGGGTGGAGCATGTGCCAACGGATCAGCAAGTAGCTTATATTTTCACCAAGCCTCTACCTGACGCTAAGTTCTCTTACTTTAGAAATATTTTAGGTCTCCTTGATATGTCGTAGATATGTTATGCATGCATCAATTCAGGGGGAACAATATGAGTCAAACAGATAACTTAACAAGTCCGCTGACTGCCATTGAGCTGGTTAGCATCAAGCTGGTTGCCATCAAGCTGATTGGTACCTTATCGATCTGGTTCAGCTTGAGGTATAGTGCGACGTTATCAAGGGGTTTGCCTCAATTGTATCCGTCTGATATATAAAGTTGAACGGTTGAGATTGAGTTATTGTTTAAAATAATTTTAAATCAGATGGTCATCTATCTGGTATCTCAAAAGCCTTTTAAAGAAGATAATGACACGTGTCCAGAAAAACCCTTCTCTCTCCCCGCTCGAACAAAAACCATTTCTCTTCAGTTTAATTAGTACACTTTAAAAACTTTTTGAGCAGTATAGCAACAGTGCAAATTGCTGCATTATACCTAATTCATCTAAAATCATCTCAAATTTACTGTCAGATATGGCCTCCTCTCTCTTCGTTAACACTTTACAGGTAAACTTCTCATCAGTGCTTGCTATGGAACATGCCGGAATGGTTCGCATGTTCAAATCTCTCAAGGATACAGGGTTGCAAGGATTTTTGGAAGGTACTACCTATGTATTTGAATCTGCTGTTACATAGTTTTTCTCGAATGCAAGAGTTCTCGCTGGAACAATTGTTAGCACTATATGTGTACAAAAGTTGGTTGTCACTGAGGAAAATTTTTCTGCACTACCGACTGTGGGAATGGCAAATTTTGCGGGCATTCAGAAAGAAACAATAGCTGAAATGAAATATAGTTTGCTACTGAGGTGCCGTTTAAAATTTCTGGCAAGAAAGGAGAACTGCTCTTTGAATATCGTCTGTTGCACGATATTCTTGCGAAGTCTCTGTGCGCAAAAGCTGACTCTTTTGATTCTGTTACCTATGAAAAGTTCGAGTTCATGGTGGCAATTTCTACGGGTATCACAGTCAACTGGGGAAAGATTATGTTTCAACGATTGTTGGGGATGGTTCAGAATCCGAAGAAACAGTCTCAGGGCTACATAGTACCTGTCAGTATGTTGATGGAGATCTTGGTTACGGCTGATCTTGGACCATCGATCAAGCTGCATGATAAAAAGATGTTGACTAGCAAACAAGTGGAAAATTACATTAAGACAAATCAAGGCATTGCACCTGAGGGGGAAACCGACCAGCGTACGGAGGACACAGCGAGTAACACTGAGGGTGGGGCGTCACAAATTCACAACCAGTACAACCGCCAGTCACATAGTCATTGGCAGTTGCCATAGAAACGAATGTTCCTAACCCCAAGAAAAGGAAACAACAGGGTGGAGGAAGAAAGAAACAGACAAAGACAGTATCCAAGGAAGTGACCGAGCTGACCCTACAAACTACTAAACAACAAACTGTGGGGAAACAAGACACGTTGCTCAAATGAATTGTGAGTCTGAGGAAATCTCAGAACCGGACTCGTGTCCATTAGTACAACGCCGTTGCAGATGAAAGAAAGCTAGTTAATCATCTGATTCCAAGACCACAGTCTCCCTGCCTCTAAGATATTTTGTAAAAAGAAGGCGAACAGAATGGCAGCGTACACAAATGGGGTGGACTGCTGCAAAAATTGTCTCTCAACCCGATCCCACACCAGCTGATGCAGGGCAACCCTTGGGTAATGATGATCCGCTAGTCTGGCTTGGAGAACTTGCGACAATGTAACTTAATCAATCTGTGCCGGGAAGAGGCGAGGACAATTTCGAAGAAGGTCTGAACAGTAGTGCTCGGAAGGAGCATGAGGGGCAACAAGAGCCGGAAATTACAGCTGATGGAAAAGACGGCTCCCCCTATGTTTCAATCCCAACCATTCCTATTAACGGTGAAGGTAACGTGCATGACCAACACGTAGCAACTGGTTCTCAGGAAATGGAGTTGCACAGATGGGTGACAACCCAACTTCAGTTGAAGAATACTGCCAAATGCTATTCGCATCTGCGTGGGAAAATATTTCTGAACAAATGACCATGTTTGACAAATGGCTGCACTTCCGTCAAGAGTTACGTCTCAGAGATCTCTTCTGTTGAATCGCTGGTTCAAATTGAAGAGCAACTGCTTGAATTGGGGGAGATAGAGGAGATATCCGATTTGATTGAGCGTCATTCGCTCATCATGTACAAACTACTTGAACTGGAGCTGGAGTAGCTCTATCATGAGAATTTTACTAACTTTAAACTAGATGTCTGCTCTATGAATCGTGATTTTGAATGCATTCGACGATTGCACAAGGAGCTAAGGGTGACTGCCGCAGTACACAGGAATCACCGTTTGATGGCGGGTCTGCCACTCACTAGTCAGGGTATCTCATCCATTTCTCACCAATAGAAACTTCCCACACTCGAATTTTCATGCTGGGTCGACCATGAGCAGGATACATTGCAGACCGGGAGTCATCAAATTGAACAGCCAGGACACGAGAATACGGCCATGACTCTTCACGAGCACCAGGCTCAAGAGACCAAGCCCACAATTCAAACAGATGAACCTCGGAATGAAGAGGATGAGCACCAGGCTCCTGCTGAACCTCGATCGGTACCAAGGATTGATCAGAATTTGGAAGACCGCTCGGCTATTACGCCTCTTGCTCAAATTGTTTCTGACCAACGGGATCCGGATCCTTCCAACTTACAAATAGTTGCCACAACTTCATCGGACTATTCTAGTCTCCAGCTTCTGAATACTGCTGCCCAGTCACTGAACGATCTGTCTACTCGCGTATCATCCCTTGATCTATCATATGCACGACTTCGTGATGATACGGTTAGTACCAGGAATCATAATGCTAAGCTTCACGACCAGCTCAAAAACTACTGCTGATAGGTTGGATATAAGATTGATGTCCTGGAGCGCACCCTCACTCAAAGGATGGTTGACGAGCTAGCTGTGGTAAAATCTCAGCTGGCTGCAATTGTTGAGGGTATGAAGGAAACAGGTGCTTCCAATAAGGGGAAAGTGGACTGAGTAGTAGACCAAGGGAAGAGACAAGTGGCGGCGGGCCGAGTTCACATGGTGGAAGAGGAAGAGGAAGAAGCGATAATCCTGGTGATCCCAGCAACAGATTTAGATATATAAATTGGTTTTAAGTCATAGATTATCTAAATATGTTTGTCAAGGAACGAAATGATTTTGAGCTTATATTATGACTTGGTGATTGATGTATTAATCTTCTTTTACGGGCATGGTTTTTGGCATCACCAAAAAGGGGGAAATTGCTAGGATAAATACTCAGGAGTTTTGGTGATGAAATATTAACAAGAAATAGAACTCGTAAAAGTGATCATTCAAACCAAAGTGACAAGATCTGTTGGGGATCCGGATCCGCCCCCCGGAGAGGCAGCGGAAGAACATAAGAAAAGGCCGGGAGACGATCAATACAAAAACAACAATTACAGTTAATCGTCATACATAGGGCGTTCAAAAGCGAATACCTTGCTGGCACTTGTGCCTGGCTCCAACCGGTATTACAAGAACCCGACTCTTCTCGGTAGATTGCGGTAGATTATCGCCAATCCGGTCCACGACCAGAACAGAGACTCCTTCGTCAGGCTGCACTAGAATCACTGACGAGATCAGCACGAACGGATTCTCCTCGTCGAACTGGCCGGAAACAAATTTCCCGGAGAAGATCGGCGGCGGCGGCGCGTGGGCGGCGGCGGCGGCGGCGTGAGTTGAGAGAGGGAGGCCGCGGTTTTGTGCTAAGGTTAGGGTCAATCAAGTGTGTTATGTTTAGTCATAATCCTATATTAAATAGAATAGGTGATGGACTTGGATCCGGCCCAACGGGCCAGGGTCCAACAATGAACATTCAGTTCATCTCCACCACCGAGACTTCATCGTAACTCCGATCGCCGATCAGATCGGACCGATCGACTCAGTTTCCAAAACTGAATAATATGATCTGAAAAACCATTTTTCAGAACCCCAGTGCAAAAAGACCGTTTTGCCCCTCAACAGCGGCAAACCCCGGTTTGACCCCTGTTGACTTTTAGGAAGTCGCACTTCCCGAAATCCTCTTCTCGTGCTTAACACATTGAGCTGAGTATCCGTGCGAGAATCTAGAATCTAGTACTTGTGTGACCCTCAATGGTTCAGGGATACAGCTAGCCGTGGGCCCCACAACCATTGTGGCTCCGGAATCACAATTCCGGATCTGCCCAACGGGTCATGGTAAAGCGTCTAGCAACATCGCCCCATGACCCCCTAGGTATCACTGATAGTGCCTGCAAGAACCAGTCGGTCGTGGTTAGCGTACAGTACGGTCCTTTCAATACATATATCCCGATCAGATCAACGACCATTGGTAAATCGAGAGTCGCTAGAGATCCGATAGCTATGCATACATCTTGGAGATCAAATAGTGACATCGCGAGTGTTACTACCATTTACCTAAAACACTTCTAGTACTCTGGCCAGAGATTTAATACACTATTATCCCCTCAGATAGCATAGGATATCCACGCATGTCTGCGAGCGGTGAATCCTCGACAACGATGCATAGACTCCTACATGCATCGGGGTCTCACCAAATCCCGACGCCTTATGACCCCAAGAGAGTCGGCAAACGGGTCAAAGTGAGACGCCTATCATGCAGAGGCTCAATGACGTTTCGAGTCGTGAGGACTAATCAATACAACCAAGACCTCGGACTTATCCACTCGACAAATGGTAACCACTTGGAAAGTTCCCGTGGGTTCGGGCCGCCAGGCATCCATCTGCATGCTCAGAACATCATAATGTTTCCTACCAATGAAACGTGATACTTCACATCACAGATGCTAGTCTCAAGCCAAGCT
>KV018455.1:170863-190948 GCA_001598015.1 Dorcoceras hygrometricum
CCCGCCCCCGCCACCGCCCGCTAGGTCGCGCACCGCGTCCAGCCAGCGGCGCTTCATCCGGCCAGCAGGCGCCACGAGTCGCGCGGCGTCGCAGCACGAGCGCGCGCTTCGCCGCCCAACGGGCGCTCCACCAGCGTCGACCATCGTCGCGCAAGGAAGCGCATCATCGGCCAGCCTCATGCGCAACGGTTGCGCGTCGTGCATCAACCATCGGCCGCACATCGCGCGCGGTCATCGCGCGACAATCGCGCCAGCGCGCGCGTTCATGCTCTTGGGAGAGAGGCGCCGTCGCGCAAGGCATCGGCCCGGCGGCCGGATCAAAGTTTCGATTTTCCGATTCTGAAATTCAACAAGTTAGATACAATTATGGCAATATGTATTGATCAGATCCGAAAAACACTAGCTCTGATACCACTGTTGGGGATCCCCCCGACGAGGCAGCGGAAGAACATAAGAAAAGGCCGGGAGACGATCAATACAAAAACAACAATTACAGTTAATCGTCATACATAGGGCGTTCAGCGAATACCTTGCTGGCACTTGTGCCTGGCTCCAACCGGTATTACAAGAACCCGGCTCTTCTCGGTAGATTGCGATAGATTATCGCCAATCCGATCCACGACCAGAACCGAGACTCCTTCGTCAGGCTGCACTAGAAGCACTGACGAGATCAGCACGAACGGATTCTCCTCGTCGAACTGGCCGGAAACAAATTTCCGGCGAAGATCGGCGGCGGCGGCGGCGGCGCTTGGGCGGCGGCAGAGGCGGCGTGAGTTGAGAGAGGGAGGCGGCGGTTTTGTGCTAGGGTTAGGGTCAATCAAGTGTGTTATGTTTAGTCATAATCCTATATTAAATAGAATAGGTGATGGACTTGGATCCAGCCCAACGGGCCCGGGTCCAACAATGAACATTCAGTTCATCTCCACCATCGAGACTTCATCGTAACTCCGATCGCCGATCAGATCGGACCGATCGACTCAGTTTCCAAAACTGAATAATATGATCTGAAAAACCATTTTTCAGAACCCCAGTGCAAAAGACCGTTTTGGCCCTCAACAGCGGAAAACCCCGGTTTGACCCCTGTTGACTTTTAGGAAGTCGCACTTCCCGAAATCCTCTTATCGTGCTCAACACATTGAGCTGAGTATCCGTGCGGGAATCTCAAATCTAGTACTTGTGTGACCCTCAATGGTTCAGGGATACAGCTAGCCGTGGGCCCCACAACCATTGTGGCTCCGGAATCACAATTCCGGATCTGCCCAACGGATCATGGTAAAGCGTCTAGAAACATCGCCCCATGACCCCCTAGGTATCACTGATAGTGCCTGAAATAACCAGTCGGTCGTGGTTAGCGTACAGTACGGTCCTTTCAATCCATATATCCCGATCAGATCAACGACCATTGGTAAATCGAGAGTCGCTATAGATCCGATAGCTATGCATACATCTTGAAGATCGAATAGTGACATCGCGAGTGTAACTAGGTAAACACATTTACCTAAAACACTTCTAGTACTCTGGCCAGATATTTAATACACTATTATCCCTTCAGATAGCATAGGATATCCACGCATGTCTGCGAGCGGTGAATCCTCGACAACGATGCATCGACTCCTACATGCATCGGGGTCTCACCCAATCCCGACGCCTTATGACCCCAAGAGAGTCGGCAAACGGGTCAAAGTGAGACGCCTATCATGTAGAGTTTCAATGACGTTTCGAGTCGTGAGGACTAATCAGTACAATCAAGACCTCGGACTTATCCACTCGACAAATGGTAACCACTTGGAAAGTCCGAACGAGGGTAGTTCGATAGATCACCAGGTCACTATCTATCTGCATGCTCAGAACATCACAATGTTCCCTACCAATGAAACATGGTACTTCGCATCGCAGATACTAGTCTCGAAATCGGGCGACCTTATCCTCATTTTGACGGCCCAATCGACTAGGAACATGTTCAGAATACACAGCGACTATTAGATGTGTTTCATGATAGCCGTCATACCCACTATCACATCTAACATACGCTGTAGTGCATTCTAGGTCTTTACTCAACGCAATTGCAAATCATTACACACATAATGAAAGTAAAGAATGCCATATAAGTAAATGCGTATATCATATATAAAGACTGTTTGAACAAGAGTCTATAAACCCACACGCCACAAGTTGGCTAGTTGCGCATCTACTCTAACAAGATCTGGACAAGACTTACCACGTTGGACAAAGAAACCAGATCGAAATAAAGTCAAGTTGGTCGCTATGCTCTGGTCAAAGTCAAACCAGCCCTGAACTTTAGTAGGAACCAGCTGGATGGAAAGTGCAAAGACCAGCTCGAGATACTGAACCAGCTGATTATAAGACACTACAGTAACCAGCTCAGTCTTCAGAAACCAGAAGGGGTAAATCAGCTTGGTATAGGGGAATGAAAACCAGCTGAGTACATAACGGCATAAAGAATTTGGAATGACTGAAGTGTTGTACTATCTGAAGTTATCCAGTTGACGTCTCTACCATGATTTGTAGTCGTTGAAACAATTTCAAGTTAAAACCTGATATGCAGGGATATGACAACAGACTGAAGACGATGCAGACTAGCTAAAAACGGCAATGCATTTAATGAACCTGTACCTTCATCTTACAAGAATTTATGGCGCCGCAAAAATTTCAACTTTGATGTATTCTGTAACGACCGGACTTTTCTTAAGGGAATTTTAGAAGTTTAGGGTTCAAATTGAAAGACCCACAAGTTTCGATTCTAAATGATGAACCAATCGTTATTAACTTTTTCTGGGCTAAAGTGCAAATAAATTCAACACTTAAACAATAAGAGAAATAAAATGTGAACTATAAAGGGGCGCAAATTCTACACATCTGAATAATAATGTCATACGCGGAAATAGGAGAGATCTGATAATGTCATAAGTGAAAATTTCCTTCCTTCCTTTCTGTTCATCTCCCTCCAGCTCTTATTTGCTCAATACCTGCACTCAATGAAAACTAGTGAGCCAAAGGCCCAACAGGTAAAATCTGGGATATCGAAGGCATACAGATAAAAGCAAACGGTATCTTATACAACTGAGATCTGAGTACACTTAACAATAGCTAAGCAAAGTATAAAACTGAGGAATCTGAATAATTACGAAAGCATGAAACATGAATCAGTTCTGAAAATGTTTTCGAAGCATCTTTACACATACTACAGAGCTGTGATTGAAATCACACATACGCTCTTTACTTCTTTTCTGAAGTTATGACAAAGAAACTTGTACATTTGGTCCAATTCGCTTGATCAAACTCCTGATATCAGTCTCTAGCACTATGGCTCATGGTGAAGGGATATACAGATCCGTCGACCTATACACCTGATCCTTCCTCTGTTGAAAGGTCACACGGTTCGTCAGCCGCGCACTCACCCTTCCTTCTAGCACTATGGCTCATGGTGAAGGGATATACAGATCCGTCGACCTATACACCTGATCCTTCCTCTGTTGAAAGGTCACACGGTTCGTCAGCCGCGCACTCACCCTTCCTCTGGGGACACTCTTTGTTGTCATAACTTAAAACATTTTCTAAAACATCGTTCTGCTCTTTCTTTTCTTTCTTAAAATCTGTTTTCTTTCTCTCTTCGAATTACTTGTTTTCTATGTTCAATGATGTTATGGAACTTCAAGGGATTTCTCTGTAAAACTTGCGAAGATGAAAACTGAATAAAAATACTACTTGAATCTGTCAATTGAATCGGATAATTCTTTCGAATTGAAGTGGAAATAAACAAGGAATTCAAATATATGCTTTCTGTCTCAATTGAAGACGTATTGAAGGAATAAAAGATGAAATCTGAATAAAGAAACAGTAGGAATCTGAATCGAACGTAAGTGTCTCGACGAATAAGAAACACTTCAGATGTCATGAGTCAACTCAGAAGTCAACAAAATCATCCGTGAAACAGTAGAAATCTGAATTGAACACAAGCGTCGTAACAAAGAAGAATTAAATCAGATTTCTGTTGGTCAACCAAATGTCAACGCAACTTATACATGACGTCATCAGATGTTACCCAACTAAACGAGTAAATCAGATGTCACCTAATAAGACTACTTCCACCAGATGTCAATGGTCAACGATATGAAAATGACTAAGTTCAGATGTCATACCAAATGAGAAATCTGAACTTACATAACACATAAACAGACCTCTACTCTTACAAATCTATTCATCATAAAATATCAGCGATGGCATAAGAACCAGATTTCAGACTTAACCGCGTGGATAGACATGAACTACGACGGTTACCTTTGTCTGAAGAATTCAAATTATCTTAAGAAGTTTCTGGGATTCCCCGAATAAGCTAATGGTAAGCTACTTCGATGAGAAATCTTTTGGAAAACTCAGGAAACTACTAGAAGAACATCATCAAACCATTTTCTAAAACATTTCTGGATCAAAATACAGTAAAACGCAACTTTCATAAAAACAGAGCATGAACTTCTGGTTTTCTGAACAAAAGCCGTAGCCATCTTCCTTTTCTTAAAAATTGCATACAAACATGCAAAAACAGAACTGAATATAGGCTTTCACCGAGTGAGCAAGAAACAGAGTTTACATGCCTGAATTCTGCAACACAAACACAGCCGAAGTTCAGCAAATCACCTGCACTCCGTTCGTCTCCTTCAAAAGTTTTGAAAGGATTTTGCTCGGTTTCCTTAAGAAAGAGAACCGCTTACTATGATTTGTTTTGAAAGTAATGATGCATGAAGCAGCTTATGATTCTATTTATATGATTTAAATGCCTAAGGAAGGAAAACACGTTATCAATATGTCAAAGTCCCCTAAAAGCGTACTCTGTTTTTCAAAGTAAAATCCGATTCAATAAAAAACCAAGCTATTTTAATTAAAACGAAGGATCCTATTGGTTTGCAATTAACCTGCTAAACAACTGCTGAATTTTTGTTCTAACATCTGGAATTCTATGCATTGCAATAGAAATCTGAATAAAGCATGAAGCTAACTTCTGAATGTCGATTTAATGAAGTCTGAAACTTACGAAATCATGAAATCTGAAATTTAGCTTTTCAAGGCTTAAAACTAAACAGTACAAAATTGAAACTTGAAATTCAACCGAATTAGGAGTTGAAGAAAATAGCATATCAATTTAATCCCTCAAATCTCATAACTTATTAATTGTGGCTATAAAAAGGTCTGGGCACTATAATCTACCCCCTTAAAAGAATTTCGTCCTCGAAATTACTTACTTGAAGAGGTCTGGGTAACTTCTCTGCATATCAGCTTCAACTTCCCACGTTGCTTCTCTTTCTGAGTGATTTTTCCATTGAATTCTAATCATTGGGATAGTTCTGTTTCTTAACTTACGATTTTCTTTCGCTAAAATCTTCTCTGGAATCTCTTTGTAAGTCAAGTTTGATGCTAAACGAATGGGTTCATATCTGAGTACATGCGAAGGGTTCACAATTTATTTTCTAAGCGCAGATATGTGGAACACATTGTGAACAGTAGACATCTCTGGAGGTAATGCTAAACAATATGCTAAAATCCCGATTCGTTCTAAGATCTGAAATGGTCCAAAAAATATGGGACTTAGCTTTCCCTTTCTACCAAATCTGATAACAACCTTCATTGGTGATATCTTCAAGAACACATGATCTCCTACTTCAAAATTCAGATCTCTGCGATGACTGTCTGCATAGCTTTTCTGCCTACTCTGAGCAGTTTTCATTCGATCACGAATTCTTTTAATTGCTTCAGCAGTTTGTTCAACAATATCAGGTCCTATCTTCGTTATTTCACCTATATTATCCCAAAGAATCGGCGAACGACATTTTCTGCCATACAAAGCTTCGGATGGAACGCTGTACTGAAAGTTAAATTCGTTCCTAAGGCTTGGTGTAAACTTTTCCAGAATCTTGAAGTGAATCTGGGATCTCTATCTGATACAATAGAACTTGGAATCCCGTGGAGTCTGACTATTTCTTTGATATAAAGCTCTGCATATCTAGTCAAACCATCGGTTGTCTTTACAGGAAGAAAATGAGCAAACTTAGTTAATCTGTCAACTATTACCCAAATCGCGTTACAACTTGAAACTGTTCTGGGTAATCCCACCACGAAATCCATTGCTATGTTATCCCATTTCCAAACAGGTATAGGAAGTGGCTTTAACATTCCTATTGGTCTCTGGTGTTCTGCTTTAACTTGCTGACATGTTAAACATTCAGCGACGAATTTACAGATGTCACGCTTCATACCCGGCCACCAAAACAGAGCTTGCAAATCCTTAAACATCTTTGTTCCTCCTGGGTGAATTGAATACGGTGAGTTATGGGCTTCATTCATAATTTCATTGCGCAAATTATCTATGCACGGTATCCACAACCGACCTTGTTATTTCACAATTCTTCATCCACTGTATACAGATTTGTTCCCCTATCTTCATCTTGTTTCTTCCATTTCTGAAGCTGATCATCTTTCGCTTGATCCTCTCGAATCCGATCTTTCAAAGTTGATTGTATTGTAAGAACTGATAACTTAGTAGCATTCTCCTTCTTGAAAATTCCCAGTTCAAATCTGTTGATCTCTAACGCTAGAGGAATCTGAACTGAAATCTGAGCTAAACCCACATTTCTTCTACTTAACGCATCTGCTACTATGTTAGCTTTACCGGGGTGATAGCTGATTACACAATCGTAATCTTTAACCAGTTCGAGCCATCTTATTTGCCTCATATTCAGCTCTTTCTGAGTAAAGAAATACTTAAGGCTTTTATGGTCTGTAAAAATTTCACATTTTTCTCCATATAAATAGTGTCTCCAAATCTTTAATGCGAAAACAACTGCTGCTAATTCGAGATCATGTGTAGGATAATTTCTTTCGTGAATTTTCAACTGTCTAGAAGCATAAGCAATCACCTTCTTATCTTGCATCAAAACAGCTCCCAGTCCTATCTTCGATGCACCCGTATAAATCACAAAATTACCTTTCTCCGATGGTAACGTTAGAACAGGGGCTTTGATTAACGCAAGTTTTAATTTCTCAAAGCTGGACTGGCATTCTAAAGTCCAATCATACTTAGCATTTTTCTTAGTCAAAGCTGTCAATGGAACAACGATCTTCGAAAATCCCTCTATAAATCCGCGATAATAGCCTGCAAGTCCTAAGAAACTTTGGATTTCTGTTACACTCTTAGGTACAAGCCAATCCTGTACAGCTTCTACTTTTTAAGGATCTACTTCTATTCCATTCTTTGAAATAATATGACCCAAGAATATAACTTTTTCGATCCAGAACTCACATTTGCTAAACTTAGCAAATAACTGTTTATTTCTTAAAATCCGTAAGATTTCTCTAAGGTGTTATTCGTGTTCACTTATGTTCTTAGAGTAGATAAGTATATCGTCTATAAATACTATTACGAATTTGTCTAAGAAACCCGATTCATTAAATCCATAAAGACTGATGGCGCATTAGTCAATACAGATGGCATAACTAAAAATTCATAATGGCCATATCTGGTTCTAAAGGCTGTTTTGTATACATCTGCTTCCTTAACTCGTAATTGGTGATATCCAGACCTTAAATCGATCTTTGAGAACATAACAGCTCCACGAAGCTGATCGAATAAATCGTCGATCCTTGGAAGAGGATACTTATTCTTAATTGTTAACTTATTCAGTTCTCTATAATCGATACACAAACGCATACTCCCATCTTTCTTCTTTATGAACAGTACTGGAGCACCCCATGGTGAGATACTGGGTCTAATGAATCCCCTTTCCAGTAGATCTTGGATCTGGTCTTTTAGTTCCTTCATTTCCTTAGGAGCGAGTCTGTAAGGAGGCTTAGAAACTGGGGCAGCTTCTGGCACTAAATCAATAGTGAATTCTAATTCCCGACTCGGAGGCAAACCTGTAATATCTGCTGGGAAGATATCTGGAAACTCCCTCACAACATGTACATCTTCCAAATTAATTTTATTTTCCGGGTCTAATAATAAGGAACTTACTAAAAATCCCTGACAGCCGTTTTTTAGACACTTCTGGGCTTTCAATGCTGATATTATTTTTGAGGTACCCCTAAACTTATCAGCTTTGAACAAAAATGATGCTCCACCAGGTAATTCAATTTGAACAGACCTCTGCTTAAAGTCGATAACAGCTGCGTATTTGATTAACCAATCTATTCCCAATATGAAATCAAACTCAAGCATCGGCAATACTATCAAATCTTCATAGATTTTATTTCCTTGCAACTTAAGTTCTATATTTTCGGATAACACGATTGGTTACTATATTATCTCCCGTAGGAATCTGAACACAATATCCTACTTCTACTTCTTCTGGTTTAATAGACAATTTCTTAGAAAATTTATCTGATACGTGGTTACTATATTATCTCCCGTAGGAATCTTAACACAATATCCTACTTCTACTTCTTCTGGTTTAATGGACAATTTCTTAGAAAACTTATCTGATACGAACGAATGAGTTGCACCAGAATCTAACAGGGCTATTGTAGACATGTTAGTGACCGAGATCTTACCCGTTACCACTGTGGTATCTGCCGGAGCTTCTTCAGCTGTCATCACATAGGCCCTGCTTGTAATAAGTTGTTGTTGTTTCTGGGGGCAGTTCCAAGACATGTGGCCTGGCTTGCCACATGTATAACAGACCTTCTGTCCAAAAAGACACTGTCCCGCATGATTTTTCTTGCAGATAGGACATGGAGGCCTATTCCTAGAATTTGGAACAGCAAATAATGGTTGAGCAGCAATTGGCCTCATGGGTCTTCAACTGCCGAGACGCATAAGCTATCACACGCCCGTTCTGCATCAATACACAACCCAAACCATTCAGAGAAGCATCAGAGCACACCACAAAACCTCCAGAACCCGAAGGCAAAGCCAACACAGGAGCAGTAGTCAACTTCTCCTTAAGCAACTGGAAACTCGACTCACACTCGTCTGTCCAAACAAATTTCCTATCCTTCTGGGTCAACTGAGTCATCGTCCTGGCTATCGTAGAAAACTTCTCGATGAAACGTCTATAGTAGCCAGCAAAACCAAAGAAACTACGGATATCGAAAAACATCCTAGGTCGCTCCCAGTTAAGAATTGCTTCGACCTTACTCAGATACATCAAAATACCTTGTGCTGAAATGACATGACCCAAAAATATCACCTTATCTAGCCAGAGTTCACACTTTCTGAACTTTGCGTAGAGCTGTGAGTCTCTCAGCTTCTGCACCACCAATCTCAAGTGTTCCTTATGCTCTATGAAATTCCTCGAATATACCAGGATGTCATCTATGAAGACAATCAAAAAATGATCAATGTACTCACTAAAGATGCGATTCATCAAATCCATGAAGACATTGGAGCATTCATCAATCCAAACGACATCACAAGAAACTCATAATGCCCATATCTAGTCTTGAACGCCGTCTTCGGCACATCAGCGTCTCTAATACGCAACTGATGATAACCATATCGCATATCAAGCTTAGAGTACACTGCCGATCTCTACTGCTGATCAAACAAGTCATCTATCCTCGGCAAAGGATACTCAGCTGCCGAAAATCCACACACATCATCATAGATCCATCCTTCTTCTTCACAAAAAGAATCGGAGCTCCCCAAGGCGACATACTCGGCCTTATAAATCCCTTATCCAAAAGATCACGCAACTGATCCTTGAGCTCTTTCAACTCCGCTGGCGCCAACCGATACGGAGCTCTAGAAATCGGGGCTGTTCCTGGCACCAACTCTATGCTGAAGTCAATCTCTCTTTTCGGAGGGAACCAGGAATCTCATCCGGGAAAACATCTGGGAACTCTCGAGCAATAGGACCATCACTGAACCCTATCCTCGATTCATGGGAAACATCCAAGACATAGATCATAAACGCTGAATTCTCCAGCGACACAAGCTAAACATCTCCATAGCAGACACTAATGGAATCTTAGGTCACGAATCAGCACCATAGAAATCTCATTTCTCTCCAACTCGAGGTATAAATCTCACAATACCATGGAAACAATCAACGGTCGTTCTATAATCCGACAGCACGTCCATACCCAAGAGACAGTCAAAATCTCTAATCTCCAAAACAATCATGTTAGTCACCAACACATTCTCAACAAATCTAATCACACAATCTAAAACCACTTCACAGGACATCAACCACATACCAGCAGGAGTAGAAATAGATACAACATCACACAGTGTGGTAACACTCAACCCACAGTCATGCACAAACAAGTCAGAGATAAAAGAGTGTGATGCTCCTGTATCAAACAAAACTCGTCCTGGAAAATCAAATATAGACAAGTACCTGCAATCACTCGCCCAAGCATCTCATCAGCTTGCTCTCTCGTCAAGGCATTCACCTGAGCTTGTTGCGATCCCGGAAACTGATGTCTAGAAGATCCTCCGAACCTAGATGGTTCTCGCCGTTGGAAACCTGATCGTTGGGACTAAGCAAAAGGTTGCGGTCTCTTCGAAGAACCACCAGCTGAACCATTCTCCGACTGATTCGAAAATTGTTCTCCCCTCGGACACACCGTAGCGAAATGTCCAGGCTTCCCATAATTATGGCAAAGACCCTGAACTCCACGACACCGTGAAGTCATATGAAGACCTCCGCACTGTCCACACATCACTTCTCCAAAGCCACTACTACCAAAGCTAACAGAACCAGACGAACTCGAATTCGATCGTCTCTTAAACTAATTTCCTTTGAAACTCTGGTGATTCGACTGCTGCGACATTTGAGGAGGCTGAAATGGTTGCGTCACCTCTAGCATAGGTTGGAAGATGCGTCCAGCTGTCGATGAACCTGATTCTGCGATTCCAACATACTCTCCTCAATGTCCACCGCTCTATCCACGGCCTCAGCATAAGTTCAGGAGAACCAGCTAATACCATACGGAACAATTCAGGCCTCAAACCTCTCATAAACTTGTTCCTCTTTGACCTATCCTTGTTAGAAACTTGGGGAACATAGGACAGAAGCGAAGAGAATTTTCTGGCATACTCGGCCACCCTCATGCTCCCTTGCTTCAGATTATCAAACTCCCGCTCTCGGTTGTTGTAGAAAGACTCAGGGGTATACTCCTGTTGAAACGCTGCACAGAAGCTCTCCCAAGAAATCAAAGTCCCACTCTCTCTCATGACTCGGGAAGTACCTTTCCACCAGCGTTGAGCATTCTCCCTCAACTGCAGAACAACCAACTTCAGTCTCCTCTCCTAAGAATACTCTACCGCATCAAACAATTCCTCTATATGCTCTAACCAGCCTTCAGCAATCAGACCATCGTCGGCACAAGTAAACGTCGGGGGATTCATCCTCTAGAACCTAGCCAACACTAGCTCCATCTCGCCAATCTGTCTAGTCACATCGTCTACCTCTGCCTATCTAGCTCGACGATGCAAAGGCACACTCTGCTGCTCAAAATCCTCATCACTGCCCGGGGCTCTAGATTCCCCATTTACCTACCTAGCGATCCTACTCCTACCTCTCCTCGATGGCATCTAACAAAAATCAGAGGTAAGAACAACCAGCAGATATAACACAAAGGCAGATACAAAATCACACAAATCATAGAGTCAATCAAAATAAAAAGCTCAAACTCTATTCCTAGACTCGAGTGTGATGGAAAAGAAATCGTGCTTATCCCAGTTTAAGCACTGATACCAAAATTTCAGGCCCGATATTCTAATACATAGATTAGATATTCAAGTAAACACAATTACGCGGAAGCATTAAAATTTGGGATTAAAAATTTTCGAATTGGGCCTGATAACATCGTTCAAAATAAGTTCATAATCAAAATAAGGATTTAAACTCAAAATCCAACAACAACAGAAACAGGCAACAAGTATCAAACATAGATCCCCTCAAATACTATAGGCACAGGACATCCCCTGGCTCAATATATCAATACATAAGTATATAACTGGGACTCAAACATTGATCTACCAGCTGACGCTCCACTCAGTCCAGCTGGATTACCTGTAGAACCTTCAAAGGCCAACACCGACCAAAGCAGCCCAAAAACATGGAAAATAAACGAGGTCAAACCTCAGTACGAAGAGCACTCATAAAACAACATTTCATAAAACATGCAATATTTCAAGTCATGATATGCATGTGGGTACCACAGAACATTGGTAATCAAGGCCAACGACTCAGCTGGAAATGAAAATCTCAATGGAGCCTCAACACCACGCACAACCAATCAGTCGGTGGAAATCATCGACCCGTGATCTTCAGGAGCGACACACATTAGACCACCATAGCTCGGTGGTATTCAGGCGCGACGACTCAGCCGACCACCACCTCGATGATAGCATTGGACCTTTCAAGCGTGACAACTCAACCGACCGATCACAACGCTAGCTCGACTCGGGCATCAATCGAATTCAGGCTCAATATTTATGCGTGAATGCCTAGCAATATCAATTCACTAACATACATAAATCATACGTAAACAGAACAGATAATAAAATCACAATAGGACAAATCTGTTCACGTAAACACTCATCACAGCATTCTCAACACACTGGAAATATTCTCATTCTTATGCCAAAGCTGTTTAAATAATCTCAAATCCGTACCTCAAAACATCTTCTACCTAAACAGATCTTACGAAGACAGAGCACCAACAACCCGCTCAGGTTTACTGTCCCAGCTCTCGACAAACTCAACAGAAGCTGCTTGAAAGCTCAAATCCAAAGCTGCTCATGAACAAAAGAACCACTGGACAACAATCGCGAAGATACTCGAACCTGCAACTACTTCACGCAACCTCAACTCGTCGATCGAAACCTACAAACTGGTATCAATCGAAAGCCCTAAGGAATATGAGCTCAGAGCCATCAATCTTGCTTCAAACGGCGGCGTAAGTCCACGGCAATCTCAAGAAATAGGGTTCGATGAATAGTAAGGGTTCGTGAATCTCTCGGGAAGAAGATAAAAAATATCGAGTTCGAAATCGACTAAGTGTTGCTCAACACTTATATTTAAATCTTCCAGTCAAATCTACAGTGACAGTCAATTCACTCGAATCTGCACGCTACCTCATATCTGGGCACCATCTCAAATCTTAGTGCTAACTCAGATCTGACTCTACTAGGCTATCCTCACGCGCAATCACCCAAACGACGTCGCTTAGGAGTCTCACTCCAAGGAAAATAGATCTCGTGACATAGGATTGCTCGCGAACATCCAGAATGGTCAAATGTGAAATCATTAAACCGCACCGATCTACACCAACTCACGAACAGGACCGGTCCACACATTACCATTGACCAACACTTGACTTCCCCAAATAGACGCGCACATCTGCTCACTCCCTCTGAACAGATTTCACTCAACCAACATCAAATCTGGTATTCGCGAAACGACGTCACATCTAGTATTCTCTAAACGGAACCACATCAATACATTTCTATTAGCGTCAACGCAACTAACCCAAAATGACATCGCATCGCCTCCCGCTCAGGGCAAACCACTCATAACCATGAAGTCCAGATCTGGACACCCAGATCTCACTCAAATCTGGAGACAACGGACCGGTCTACTCAAACCGATCCTCACAATGCTTCTAATTAATTTGCACGGGAGATTCTCCAAATCTGATATCTTCATGAACCAAACGTAATGCGATACCAAGTTAAATCATTCTCGAATACGATTTATCCAAAACCGCTTAAGACAATCCGATCTGTTCTACGTCAAATATGAATATCTCCAACAGAAAACCAAATCCTTGTCCAGATCTGATTATTTAATTAATCACCAATTAATAAATTTCTAGTCCTCACAATGATATTATTGGTTCGATTTTGAGGACAAAATCCTATTTTAGTGGGGAACAAATGTGAGACAGAAGGATTAGTGGAGTAATTAAGCTAAGTAATCAGATTTAGTACAGACCGAATCAGGTGTGAGCTGATCTGGGATGGGCCAGCCACGAGCTGGTATGCTTTATGAAGCACAAGCTTGTCTGTGCATGGAACAACTCAGAGCTGATATTATTTGTTGAGCATAAGCTGTCAGTGATTTGAGTGTTAACTGATATGTGAGAGATAGCCCTCAGCTGGATGTATAGATTGTGCGAGTTGTGCTGCGTTGTTTAAGAGTACCAGCTTAGGCCCGTGCTGGTTGCGGTCTCCAGCTTAGGCGGGTACTATGTGCTGTCTCCAGCTTAAGCTTGTGCTGGTTGCTATCTTCAGCTTAGGCAGGTGGCGTTCGTTTTTTTCAGCTTAGAGACGTGCTGGGTGCTCTGAGCTGGTTGTCCTGAGCTAAATTACTGTGAGACATCGTTTGGTTGAACCACTTAGACGTGAGGTGGTCGTAGTTCTTGTGTAGGGCAGCACTGTTGCTGTCACCAGCTTTGGTGCAAGATGGTTGTGGTCCAGACCGGATGAGAGCTGGTAAGGGATAGCTTTGGCGGGAGCTGGTGTATAGGATCTGACTTGTTGTTTTGATCTGTTTAGCGAGTGTGAGTAGCTGGGCGCACCAGCTGGGTAAGGCAGCGTGCTGGTTTATGCCTGTGCTGGTATCAGCTTGGATCCCAAGCTAGTCGGTGGCACTTTAGCAGATCACGGGATTGAAGTATAAATAGTTTACATTGACCATGTACACCTTATCTACTTACAACACTTAGCCATTTTGGGACCACATATCCCTTATCCTCTCCAGAGAGCTCACGACACATATAATCCCCAAACCCTTACTGTTCACCGAACCTTATCTCCTCCGGTTACCGTTGCTTGACATCGCAGTTTAGAGCAAGGCTGTTGGCGCTGAGTTCCCTCTCCAATACCGTTCCTTCTGTACCACTTTGGAGACTTCATTGTAGAGTGAGCACGACGTAGTTGAAGTGTTCGGGCCTTTCGCGAATACTGGCCAGATAGTTCTCCAGTTCCAATAGCGCTCTTGGGTAAGTATTGGTTCTCGTTCTGAATTTCGTTTAGAGCTTGTTATCGTGTTTGGGAGTGTAGGTTCGAGCAGGGTGAGCTGGTAGCTCCCAGCTCTGTTCTGTTGTAGTTATCCCCGAGCTGATTTTGTATGGCTAAGTAGGTTTTAGCTACATGGTTGTTCGGGTGGTTTCTGTTGAGATTCTTCGTGATCAGGAAGGGCAGTAGACGTGCGTGAGCTGCTGGTGTTATGTTCTCGTGCGATCTGTTGAGGTATTTGCTGCTCACAAGTTAAGGTACAGATGTGAGCATATGTTACAGCTTTAAGATAGGAATGGATATATTTATATGCGTGCTGGTATGCTGTGCAATATTCGTGTGTACTTTGTTCTGCTATTTCTTGCTTATGTTAGTGTTGTATATTGCAAGTTTTCAGTCCTTCATACCTGCACTTCATATTGAGCTCCTGTTCCTTGTTAGCCGTTGTTGTTGTTCCTGATCAGTTAGTACCAGGAAGCTTGCTGTTGGGTTATTTGAGGACGATCGGCTAGCTACCATGCTCCTCTCCTCCCTGCTGTTCTGGTTGTTGCCGCAATGTGACGAGTGGATAGATACCACGCTCTCGTGAGCTTGGGGCACCAGCGGGTTGAGCTGTTCTGTTCTTGCTTCTGGTACTGCGTGTTGAGATGAGTGGATAGCTACCAGGCTCTCACATGCTATGTGGCCAATACTGTCGATCGCCAGCTGTTTAGCGGTTTCTTTGAGCTCCGTTGATCCATGTTTGGCTGTTGCTTTGAGCTCCTTTGATACCTCCTGTTGTCATTCATCCCATATCATTTACATCTTGTGCTATCTACTTGTTGTTCTATGTTATTCTCCATACTGGGGTTTGAACCCTGTCCTTCCGGCACTGTTTGGTTGTTTGTGTGCCATTCAGGTTTCCCAGGTTCATCGGCTGGCCCAGGAGGTGCGTCACTTAGTGGTGCCCCGAGGCTGATAGAGTGTCCCAGGGCGGTCTGTTTGAGAGAGTGCACTAAGACGATGCGCGTAAATTGATTTTAGCTACATTCCAGCTGAGGGGCAATGCACAGCTTCAGTGGATAAGTACCTCACGTAGATATGGCGGAGATGGGAGAGGTACCTTGGAACAATATCTGTGCTGCGCTCTGACAGTAATATGTTCCGGAATCGTATGTGAACAACTAGGAGCATGAATTTTAAAACCTGGTCCAGGGGGACAGCGTGTGGAAGAGTATGCCAGACAGTTTTCTTCTCTTTTAAATTTCGTTCCTCACGTGGCTGGACATGAGAGGGCTAAGATAAATCAGTTTTTTGATGGGATTAATGAAGATCTTTACTCTTTGGTGTTGGAAAGTTACCTACTACCTATGCAGACACGGTGGACAAGGCGATTGATATAGAGTAGGGTTCGTTGAACCGGCGGTTTCGGGTTCGGCCACAGGGTGCGCAAGGTGTTTGCCCTGGTCCTCAAGGGGCGTAAATTTTCAACCTGCTCAAGCATCCCAGTAGTCTTCCCAGCCATCCCAGCAGTCGGGTAGTCATAGGTTTGGGCCTCATGGTAAACAGTTTAAGAACAGGTCAAGTTCTTGCTCGTCGGGGTCTGGTAGTTCTAGCAACGGTAGCCCCAGAGTTGCTTTCTATAGTCAGTGTGGAGGAAAGCATTCGTCGGAGCAATGCATCGGGGTTCAGGATTCTTGCAATAACTTTGGACAGTATGGACACTTTGCTAGAGTGTGTCTGTTGGTGGGTACTCAGCATAATGCTTCCCCACCACAGGGCCGTACAAGTGGATCTGATGGATCTGTTTTGACAGATCCTGATTAATTTTTGAATTACACAAAACATGTTACTGTGTTTCTAACAATTATACTTAGTGTACAGATTCCAGGAACGAAGAAGAAGATGAACAGTAGCAGAAGTTTGTCCAGTCGATGGTTCACAATATAAAGTTCAGCAGTTGGTTTGGTTCATTATTGTAAACGGCAGCTGGATTAGCAATGGAGACGTCCAAAGTTGAGTCAGCTATTCGTAATCAGGCGGAGGCCAAGTTGAACCAACTGCAGCATAGTGAATCAGATGGAACGATAAGAACCAGCTGCAAGCGCTAAAGAGAAGGTGGTCCAGCAGGAACACCAATAATAGAACCAGCTGGAACAGGAACTGTGAAGTCTACTGAGGAAGTATCGAAGAAGAACAATTCAGCAGGTAGCCACTGAACAACCAGCAGATGACTACCAGGCTCTCACATGCTCTGTGGCCATTACGTTGTTGATTCCAGCAGAGCTGCTTCTTATTTGTGCTATGTGATCTCTAGGTTGTGTCTCCAGCTGGTTAGCAAACCAGCTATTTTGGTATCAGAGCTTAAATTGGGATAAGATCAATTTCTTTGCCAGTTCACTTGAGTCTAGGCACTATGTTTGCTTTGTTGCATGTGCTTGACTGAGTGTTTTATCTGCTGTTTATCTTACAACCCTAGTATTTTCGTAGATGCCGCCTAGTGGTATAGGTAGGGCGAGGAGGCAGATTCTGGTCGAATCTTGGGCTCAGAACATAGGAGATGATGTGGAACAGCATAGTATACCCGTTCGCAGGCGTGCTAGGAAGGTGGATGAGGACGTTGACTTGTTGGCGTCTCGTGTCGATGAGATGGAATTGGTAATGGCAAGGTTTCAGATAATGAATCCTCAGGCGTTACACTGGTAGCGGAGTCTAGTGATGAGTGCAGAGGCTGTACCACTTTGGAGACTTCATTGTAGAGTGAGCACGACGTAGTTGAAGTGTTCGGGCCTTTCGCGAATACTGGCCAGATAGTTCTCCAGTTCCAATAGCGCTCTTGGGTAAGTATTGGTTCTCGTTCTGAATTTCGTTTAGAGCTTGTTATCGTGTTTGGGAGTGTAGGTTCGAGCAGGGTGAGCTGGTAGCTCCCAGCTCTGTTCTGTTGTAGTTATCCCCGAGCTGATTTTGTATGGCTAAGTAGGTTTTAGCTACATGGTTGTTCGGGTGGTTTCTGTTGAGATTCTTCGTGATCAGGAAGGGCAGTAGACGTGCGTGAGCTGCTGGTGTTATGTTCTCGTGCGATCTGTTGAGGTATTTGCTGCTCACAAGTTAAGGTACAGATGTGAGCATATGTTACAGCTTTAAGATAGGAATGGATATATTTATATGCGTGCTGGTATGCTGTGCAATATTCGTGTGTACTTTGTTCTGCTATTTCTTGCTTATGTTAGTGTTGTATATTGCAAGTTTTCAGTCCTTCATACCTGCACTTCATATTGAGCTCCTGTTCCTTGTTAGCCGTTGTTGTTGTTCCTGATCAGTTAGTACCAGGAAGCTTGCTGTTGGGTTATTTGAGGACGATCGGCTAGCTACCATGCTCCTCTCCTCCCTGCTGTTCTGGTTGTTGCCGCAATGTGACGAGTGGATAGATACCACGCTCTCGTGAGCTTGGGGCACCAGCGGGTTGAGCTGTTCTGTTCTTGCTTCTGGTACTGCGTGTTGAGATGAGTGGATAGCTACCAGGCTCTCACATGCTCTGTGGCCATTACGTTGTTGATTCCAGCAGAGCTGCTTCTTATTTGTGCTATGTGATCTCTAGGTTGTGTCTCCAGCTGGTTAGCAAACCAGCTATTTTGGTATCAGAGCTTAAATTGGGATAAGATCAATTTCTTTGCCAGTTCACTTGAGTCTAGGCACTGTGTTTGCTTTGTTGCATGTGCTTGACTGAGTGTTTTATCTGCTGTTTATCTTACAACCCTAGTATTTTCGTAGATGCCGCCTAGTGGTATAGGTAGGGCGAGGAGGCAGATTCTGGTCGAATCTTGGGCTCAGAACATAGGAGATGATGTGGAACAGCATAGTATACCCGTTCGCAGGCGTGCTAGGAAGGTGGATGAGGACGTTGACTTGTTGGCGTCTCGTGTCGATGAGATGGAATTGGTAATGGCAAGGTTTCAGATAATGAATCCTCAGGCGTTCACTGGAGCGGAGTCTAGTGATGATGCAGAGGCTTGGTTAGTACACATTGGCGGTCTGTTTGAGAGAGTGCACTAAGACGATGCGCGTAAATTGATTTTAGCTACATTCCAGCTGAGGGGCAATGCACAGCTTCAGTGGATAAGTACCTCACGAGATATGGCGGAGATGGGAGAGGTACCTTGGAACAATATCTGTGCTGCGCTCTGACAGTAATATGTTCCGGAATCGTATGTGAACAACTAGGAGCATGAATTTTAAAACCTGGTCCAGGGGGACAACGTGTGGAAGAGTATGCCAGACAGTTTTCTTCTCTTTTAAATTTCGTTCCTCACGTGGCTGGACATGAGAGGGCTAAGATAAATCAGTTTTTTGATGGGATTAATGAAGATCTTTACTCTTTGGTGTTGGAAAGTTACCTACTACCTATGCAGACACGGTGGACAAGGCGATTGATATAGAGTAGGGTTCGTTGAACCGGCGGTTTCGGGTTCGGCCACAGGGTGCGCAAGGTGTTTGCCCTGGTCCTCAAGGGGCGTAAATTTTCAACCTGCTCAAGCATCCCAGTAGTCTTCCCAGCCATCCCAGCAGTCGGGTAGTCATAGGTTTGGGCCTCATGGTAAACAGTTTAAGAACAGGTCAAGTTCTTGCTCGTCGGGGTCTGGTAGTTCTAGCAACGGTAGCCCCAGAGTTGCTTTCTATAGTCAGTGTGGAGGAAAGCATTCGTCGGAGCAATGCATCGGGGTTCAGGATTCTTGCAATAACTTTGGACAGTATGGACACTTTGCTAGAGTGTGTCTGTTGGTGGGTACTCAGCATAATTCTTCCCCACCACAGGGCCGTACAAGTGGATCTGATGGATCTGTTTTGACAGATCCTGATTAATTTTTGAATTACACAAAACATGTTACTGTGTTTCTAACAATTATACTTAGTGTACAGATTCCAGGAACGAAGAAGAAGATGAACAGTAGCAGAAGTTTGTCCAGTCGATGGTTCACAATATAAAGTTCAGCAGTTGGTTTGGTTCATTATTGTAAACGGCAGCTGGATTAGCAATGGAGACGTCCAAAGTTGAGTCAGCTATTCGTAATCAGGCGGAGGCCAAGTTGAACCAACTGCAGCATAGTGAATCAGATGGAACGATAAGA
>KV018455.1:210127-224756 GCA_001598015.1 Dorcoceras hygrometricum
TGATGAGCAATGTTGAACAAGAAGCTGACACCAGCAAACGTAACAGTGAAGAAGGCGACGTCGTGCTAAAGATTCAGTAGATTGTTCTTGCAACGATGGATTCAGCAGAAGCGCAAAGACAAAAGAATTCAGCAGATGGTTTTGCGCTACGAACCAGCAGGTAGATTCATCCAGACGAGAGCTACAGTGATATAATCAACCAGTCGAGGATGCATAGCAAACGATGTCGTTTGAATAAGTTGATACGACATCGTTTGATCTAACCAGTCGTTGGGAAATCCAGGCGCAAGAATTTCACGACCAACGACTGGACAACCAGCTGCAAGTACATCTAGACGCAATCAACAGTACATTCAGACGAGAGCTACAGTAGACCAGTTGTTGATATGCATCCAGTCGCAAGATGATGTACCAGTCGCAAGCAATTCAAGATCAACGTCTGGACAACCAGTCGCAACAATGAAAAGGAAAACCAGATGCGAAGTGAATTGCAAAGGAGAGAAAACCAGACGCAGAAAATAAACAGCTGTTGCGCGAAGTGTTGTGACAAAGAAAAGACAACAGCCGAACGAACAGATGTTGAAATTTTTTTTGGAAAACATTCAGCCATTCAACGCAATCAACGCTCAAGATGGAAGAATCAATGGCTGAGATTAAGTCGTGCAAATTGCCTGAAATTAAGGGAACAAGATTTGTACTATTCTGGGAAATAGTACAATTTGCAGAGTAGCGTTGCACGCATTTGGAAAGACGACGATATAGCCGTAACAAGCGCAGAAAGGAATTGGAATTTATCTAACGGCTATATTCTAACAGATGCTATTTAAGGGAGAAGATTTGAAGGAAGACGATTGACGATTGTTGATTGAGCGAACAGACAAAAACAGAGGGAAGATTCTTGGATACGAAGCAGCAGACCGCCATTAGAGAGGAGTGCTTATTGAGTGTCTGCTGCTGAGTCTAGATTAGCTTGTGTAGAAGCAACTTCCCGAGTGTGTGAGATTGATTTATTCGAAAGTTGTGCTTAAACTGTAATTCTCACACACAGATTCACTCGCACATTTTGTGAGTTGAGCTAAATTGTTTAGCGAGTGAATCAAAACCTTTCCAACACAGTTCCCGTCCAAGCACGATGACGTTAAACTTGTGTATGTAGTTAGTCACACAGTTGCGGCTGGTGTGCATTGTTGAGTCTAGGAGTCCATACAAGTGCTGCTTGTGTGGGTGGGTGTTTGCAGATGTCCTGTAACCATCAAAGTCTTCTAGTGGAGGTGGAAGAAGGGGAGATGTAGGACATTGAGGTCCGAACTTCCAGAAACAAACCAGCTGGTCCATTTCTTTAAAGCTTTCAGCACTTGCATATTTACTTTAGCATTCTTGCATTGCATAACACATTCAGCACGCACGTAAAACAGATTTCAGCACTCACGCATACAGTTCAGCACACAAGCACAGTAAGTCTCGAACAGATTTATGTGGAACATAAATCTGTTTGAGTTGGTTTTAAAATATTAGGATTCAGTTCTGGTATTTTCCACATGATTTTAAAATCATACCAGATCTGTCTCCGGTGCTCTTTGTATTTTATATGTTCAAGAACCTTGAGCTATTGCAGCTCCATAGCAGCGTGCAAAATTTTATAATGTCTTTTAACAAGCGCGGCTGCTGATCTTTCCTTCGAAAACAGGGACCAACAATTGGTATCAGAGCAGGTTGTTCTTGAACGAGCACTCATTTTAAAAAACCTCATGTGCTATGTTTTTAATGTTTTTAACTGTTTTGAGAAGCTTGTTTATGAAGGTCAGTTGATCTATTTTAATATAGAACCGCTTTTCTTTTGATGAACTGTCACGGGATGCGCGAGTCCCGTGCGGATGCCAAGCTTCTATTTTGGTTGTGCTGTAAGATCACTTGGAGCGAGGCTCGGTGACAAGCACATGGGACGAAATAGAAGTATGAAAATCTGAGCTGTTCTCTCTTTACTGGTTCTGCATACATAAGTAACTCCGTAGCACATTGTTATTTGAAACAATATTTCGATGCTCTGATTTGTTTTAAATGTTCTGTTTTGCGGATTCCAGCTGGTGGCAAAATTTTGTTTTTAAATGATTTGATCTTATGTTAAAAAGACAGGGAAAGTGGTGTCGCTGTCTCTGTTAATTTGAGCTATGCATCAGTTCAGTTTTCAAAATCATATAGCTTTTGCATACGGTGCTTCCCAAAAGCTGGTTTTGTTTTTCAAATTTAAAACTCCTGCTGTTACGTTGTTTTTGTTGTAACAGTGTAGGGAGAGTTTCATTTTAAAATTCATGGGAAGACCCAGATTCGAACTCTTTTTGATTCCCACAAAAAGGGAGAGAATTGTTAGAACATGCATTGATTATTTAAGGTTTTGTGTAAATCAAAAAGGGAGAGATTGATGGATCTGTTTTGACAGATCCTGATTAAGTTTTGAATTACACAAAACCTGTTACTGTGTTTCTAACAATTATACTTAGTGTACAGATTCCAGGAACGAAGAAGAAGATGAACAGTAGCAGAAGTTTGTCCAGTCGATGGTTCACAATATAAAGTTCAGCAGTTGGTTTGGTTCATCATTGTAAACGGCAGCTGGATTAGCAATGGAGACTTCAAAAGTTGAGTCAGCTGTTCGTAATCAGGCGGAGGCCAAGTTGAACCAGCTGGAGCATAGTGAATCAGCTGGAACGATAAGAACCAGCTGCAAGCGCTAAAGAGAAGGTGGACCAGCAGGAACACCAATAAGAGAACCAGCTGGAACAGGAACTGTGAAGTCTACTGATGAAGTATCTAAGAAGAACAATTCAGCAGGTAGCCATTGAACAACCAGCAGATGATATTTGAAGTTGGCGATAGCAAAACGATGTCGTTCGAATAAGTTGGTACGACAGCGTTTTGCCTTCGCGCTAAAGATTCAGCAGATGGTCTTGCGATGATAAAACCAGCAGGTACTTCTTCTAAGAATGACCAGCAGGCAGCTACAGTACATCCAGACACAGCAGCAGTGAAGTATAACCAACCAGTCGAGGATGCATAGCAAACGATGTCGTTTGAATAAGTTGATACGACATTGTTTGATCTAACCAGTCGTTTGGAAATCCAGTCGAAAGCATTTCACGACCAACGACTGGACAACCAGCTGCAAGTACATCCAGACGCAATCAACAGTACATTCAGACGAGAGCTACAGTAGACCAGCTGTTAATATGCATCCAGTCGAAAGATGATGTACCAGTCGCAAACACTTCAAGACCAACGTCTGGACAACAAGTCGCAACAATGAAAAGGAAAACCAGATGCGAAGTGAATTGCAAAGGAGAGAAAACCAGACGCAGAAAAGAAACAGCTGTTGCGCGAAGTGTTGTGACAAAGAAAAGACAACAGCCGAGCGAACAACTGTTGAAAAATTTGTTGGAGAACATTCAGCCATTCAACGCAATCAATGCTCAAGATGGAAGAAACAATGGCTGAGATTAAGTCGTGCAAATTGCCTGAAATTAAGGGAACAAGATTTGTACTATTCTGGGAAATAGTACAATTTGCAGAGGAGCGTTGCACGCATTTGGAAAGATGACGATTTGGCCGTAACAAGCGCAGAAAGGAATTGGAATTTATCTAACGGCTATATTCTAACAGTGGCTATTTAAGGGAGAAGATTTGAAGGAAGACGATTGACGATTGTTGATTGAGCAAAGAGACAAAAACAGAGGGAAGATTCCTTGAGACGAAGCAGCAGACCGCCATTAGAGAGGAGCTCTTATTGAGTGTCTGCTGCTGAGTCTAGATTAGCTTGTGTAGAAGCAACTTCCCGAGTGTGTGAGATTGATTTATTCGAAAGTTGTGCTTACACTGTAATTCTCACACACAGATTCACTTGCACATTTTGTGAGTTGAGCTAAATTGTTTAGCGAGTGAATCAAAACCTTTCCAACACAGTTCCCGTCCAAGCACGATGACGTTAAACTTGTGTATGTAGTTAGTCACACAGTTGCGGCTGGTGTGCATTGTTGAGTCTAGGAGTCCATACAAGTGCTGCTTGTGTGGGTGGGTGTTTGCAGATGTCCTGTAACCATCAAAGTCTTCTAGTGGAGCCTTCTGAGGTAGAAAAAGGGGAGATGTAGGAAATTGAGCTCCGAACTTCCAGAAACAAACCAGCTGGTCCATTTATTTAAAGCTTTCAGCACTTGCATATTTACTTTAGCATTCTCGCATTGTATAACACATTCAGCACACACGTAAAACATATTTCAGCACTTGCGTTTACAGTTCAGCACACAAGCACAGTAAGTCTCGAACAGATTTATGTGGAACATAAATCTGTTTGAGTTGGTTTTAAAATATTAGGATTCAGTTCTGGTATTTTCCGCATGATTTTTAAATCATACCAGATCTGTCTCCGGTGCTCTGTTTATTTTAGATGTTCAAGAACATTGAGCTATTGCAGCTCGTTTATAGCAGCGCAAAAGTTTAAATTAATCTTTCAAAGCAGCACTGTAGTGATTTTTGGGACCAACAGGATCATCCCGAGGCATGTCTTTTCCTGTGCAGCATTAGCAGCAGCAGCAGAGGTTTGGTGGATCCCAAGCTAGGGGATCATTTCAGCAGCCTGGTACGTCTCACTATTTGATCTCCAAGATGTATGCATGGCTATCGAATCTCTAGCGACACTCGATTTACTAATGTCATTGATTTGGTCGGGATATTTGAGCTAAAAGGACCATACTGTACGGTAACCATGACCAACTGGTTCTTGCAGGCACTATCAGTGATACCTAGGGGATCATGGGGTGATGTTGCTAGAAGCTTTATCATGGTCCGCTGTGTTTCAGAGTCACAAGGAGTTGTGAGCCCACGGCTAGCTGTATCCCTGAATCATTGAGGGTCATACAAACACTGGTTTCTCAATTCCCGTAGAGAAATGGTACTCAAAATATTGAGTATAGTAGGACGAAGGATGGAAGTATGACTTCCTAAATTGGCTGGTGAAATATGACTTTCCTTTTAGCTGATAGGGGGCTAACTGTTATTTTGGATTAGGTGGTCCGAAAAATTTTTTTCACATCACAATGTAAAGTTTTGGAAACTGTGCAGAGCGGTCTGATCTGATCGTCGATCGGGATTATGATGAAGTCGTAATGATGGACTCGAAACCAATGTTCTTTGGGCCTGGGACCATTAACCTTGTTTAGGCCCATGAAATATCTATAAATAGGAGTTTAGGGGGAGCTTTTAATTTTTACCAAGTTGTATTGACAACTCCACACAGCTCCCATCCTCTCACTCTCACCCTCCTCCTCCCGTCGCCGCGCCACCGACACCACGCCGTTGCCTTTGCTGCCGCCGTTTCTGTCGGAATTCATTCCAACCGTAACGTGATGATGCGGTCACAAAATCTTCAACGGTTTTCTAGTGCAGACCAGTGAAAGAATTGAGATTTCGGTCGTGGACCGGATTGGACGATTGGAGCTGTTCAATCGTTGAAGTTCTTGCCGCATAAAACCGGAATATTCGAAGCCGGCGCGTAGTCACCCAAGGTAAATACTCTAAACATTCTTTCAATGTTTAGTTTAATTGTGTATTGACCATTCTCGGGATCTATTTTTTTAAACTTACGCTGCATCCCGGAAGCGGGATCCGGATCCGGATCCGGATCCATCAGTGTGACAATAGTGGTATCAGAGCTTCAGGCTCGGATCTATCAATACATGGATTCTGCTTAATTGCATCAAAAACTCGATTTTAAAAAAAAAAAAAAATTTCCAGCGAATCGCCATCGCGGTGCGGGATCGTCCAGCATTTCCCACATGCACGTTGCAACGTTGCGGGATCGTCCCACATTTCTCACGTGCACGATGTGGTGGACGTTGCGGGATCGTCCCGCATATCTCGTGCGCACATCACGACAGATGTTGCGGGATCGTGCCGCATGTCCCACACGCACGTTACGCACAGACGTTCAGGATCGTCCCACATGCCCCACGCACACGTTACACACAGACGTTGTGGTAGCATCCCGCACGTCCCTTGAACGGTACGCGCAGACATTGCGGGATCGTATTGCACGTCCCATGTGCTCGGTACACGCAGACGTTGCGCGAGCGTCCCGCACCGCCTGCAACGTCATCGCCCGACATGTGAGATCTTGTCGTGCACAGGTACGCGACCGTTGAGCGCATGACGCTCCGCCCTTGCGACGGCTATAGGGCGGTTGTCAGGCCCCGTGCTAATTACTCATAATTAACACTAAACAAGCGCATAAACACGGAAGCTAAAAATCAGGGCTTATAAATTTTTGGAAATCATTTGGACCTGAACGTAAAAACATACATTCAAAATATCGATAATCAAAGTATAAGTCAAATCAAACTCATACAAACCCGATAACAATGAATCTCAAGTCAAATACAAATCCCCGATACATAGAAACACGGGGCCTCCCCCGGTTCAATACATAAAATAACTAGAACTGGGACTCATGGGAAAGTGGATCGACCAGCTGAACCGCCACTCTGTCCAGCCTGACTACCTGATGATCCTGCAAATGGGTAACCCCGACCCAAGACACAGAACAGGAAAACAAAGTACGAGGTCAAGCCTCAGTACGAAGAGCTATCAAAACAGCTAAACATGTAACATGCTATAATCAATGCTATAAATGCATGAGGGCTGTCAAGAAATCGGATAGCTAGACCAGTCTATCAACTGGCAACTCAAATCAAGCCTCTATACCACGCACAGCCAATCAGCCGGTGGAAATCATCGGTCCGTGATCATCGGGGCACGTCAGCCCATCACAGCTCGGTGGTAGACACTCGAATCCGGTAGTCACCACTCCGACGATAGCGTTGGACTTTTCGGGCACGACTCAACAGTCGGCCAGTCACAACGTGGCACCCAATCAGGTCATCAAATCAATCTGTCAATTCAGGCTCAAGATGTATGCATGAATGCCATTCAATATCAATGCTCAATGCATACAATTCGTAATACGTGCAAACAGAATGTATAACTCAAGCAATTCAGCAAACTGTTCCACGTAAACACATAGCAGCAAGGTCACGGATTTCACAACATTGAAATATAGACATTTTCACGCTCAAAGCTGCTAAGGGCTGCTCAATCGTACCTCAATTCCACAAATTCTACCTCACAAATTCGAACAGGGGCACGACAACCTCACAACCAGCAACCAGCAGCTTCGAATTCTTTCCCAAGATCGTTCTGCAGCTTCAAATGAGTAACAATCGAAATAGAAACTCACAGGAAACTCAGCGCCACCGAAAACACTCAAATCATCGGTGGAGAACGACGAAAATCTAAGGAAGAAATGTCTCGGGTGAACAGTAGCTCGACGAGGGTTTGGAAAAGAGATAAGGAATATCTGGTTCTCAATACTTCTAAGTGTCGATCAACACCTCTATTTATATATATCTCAATTCCTTTGTCTGCTGATCACCAATCCAGCCGACATGAACAGTAAACAAACTCCCAGCAGGTGCCTTCTCTTTTTTTCGCTAAAACCAGTAGCAACAACCAGTCGAAGCATTCATGAGAAAACATCTCAAAACGACACCGTTCCAACTAACTTAAACGAAATCGTTGCGCTCCACCAGCTGGTGCATCAATCGCTTGCTAAACAACCAAAAGCTGGTACCAGATCTCTTCAAGCAAATAACAACGGCTGGTTACGCGAAATCAATCAAAACGACGACGCGTTAACTAATCCAAACGACATCATAAAGGTTACGTCAGCATCGCTACCACCTGCTGGTTCTCCAGTCACAACGCATTTCTCACAACAATCCCTCGCTGCTGGTTCCATACGCAACACTCAAAACGCAGCGTTTCAACTTAACGAAACAACGTCGCTCCACTTCTACGACTGGTTTCCCAAACCAGCAGCTGGTCACTCTAAATTCACGCATCTGCTGATCCAGCAGTCAATCACTCAAAAATGTTGACCAACTGCTGATCAGCTTTCACCAACAGGCGCTACTGCTGAATTCAAATATCTGCTTCTACTGGAGATCAGATTTCTCTCAAAAACCTCGCGACTAATCCCAATCAATTCGATTAATCACTAATCTAAAATCTGATTCCTCACAGCAGTGATGTGGCAACAGTTTTGTAACCTAGGGTTTTTTCGGGCCTGACCCGGGTAGCCCGATGAGTTTTTGGGCCGATACTTGCTATAAGGCTTTTCTGGTTGGATCAAAATTATTTTTTGAAAACTTTCAAAGTTTTGTATATAAAAATGTATTAAGCCCAAAATTATTTGATGCAATTAAAATAACAAAATATGATTTTGTTGGGTAAAAGCAAATTAGATTTGTTTATTTTATTTATGTCAATTAGTTTGATTAATTGAATAAATAATATTGTTTGGGATGATCGAGAGCCATGTCCAATGTGTTTGGTGTATGCTAGATTTTACAATACTTGGTTGTAATATTGTTGATATCATTTTAAAATGGGCCTGGTTTATGGCTCGTTCCCACCCTTTTAAATGTATCCCTATTTTTCATGGATATTTAAATATAAATATTAGACTTAGTGGGAGATAAGTTTGAAGATGGGTGGAGATGATGATCAAAGATATTAAAGACAGAAGACAAGTAAAATTGAAAGCTTATGTAATAGGATTACATTTGCTTATTGCATATCACATAGGATTGGACCTAGATCCATGCTTGGCAACCACGGATCACATACCTCTCGATTATCGACCAAATTTCAAAATTAAAATCCTTCATTTTAAATTTGATTAAAATTTTTTTATCTAGATTAAAGTTCATGATTAAATTGAAGGTACTTAGTTTATTGATAATTATGAGGTCGTGTGACAAAACGTAATCTAAGAGAGTCCTTCATAGATCGGCTTAAAAATGGCTTGTACCATCGGGGTTCACTGAGGGGCGTTGCTTTGTCTTAATAGGTTGGGTTTTAAGTGGACCTTAGCCCCTCCAATAACCTGGAAGAACTCTTAGAGAATGTTAGTCCATGACTTCTAAATTGATCATAAAACAAAAGTTTATTTGATAAGATCATGAAGCTAAGGGAATTTAAATGTTTTTTAAAATTTTCTACCTTCCATCAACAATGGATGTACGTCGATGCTACCAGCATACATAGCCCAGCTCATATTATTGGGGGGTTTTGTGTGACGGAAAGCTGTGCACGCCACTGAAACTTGCTGTTAGTTGGATGGAACTACCATGACATTGAGGGGAATTTTATTTTGATGGTGTGACGCCAAGAGTCTTTTTCCGATATTATTGGGGACGTCATGGTGATCGTTCACTATAACTCGACATTGATGGATCGTCTTGACACGTGATAGTAATCGACGTCATATTATTGGCCCCTTACTAGACGTAAGGTACATGGATTTGTACCTGTTGCAATTGGGCTCTACCTTTTGAGGATCATGGTTGGCTGATATTATTCGAGACTGTGATTTCTTGGTTGGACTCTATGTACCCACTAAGGAAACTGGTTTTCCCGATTTCATTAAAGGGTGGTGAAATTGTTAAAATAGTGTGAGTGTAGTTCATAAAACTAAATGATCTTGTTTTATATCTTCGTAATTTATTATGAATTGTCATTGATATATGTCTGTTTTCAATTCATTATATTTACCATGACTATGCATAATCCACCATCACTGATTCTCGATAATAAAAAACTTAATGGAGAGAACTACCTTGATTGGTTACGGAACCACAAGATTGTTCTGGCCTCGGAGAAGCTAGTATGTGTACTAGATAAATCTTCTCCGAAAGAAGCACCTGCTGAAATCAGCCCTGAGGACCAAAAGAAGCTTGAGACATGGTGGGACCATGATCTCAAAGTCAAGTGCTGTATGTTGGCTTATGTGTCCAACGAACTACAGAGGAGGTTTGAGGAAGTTGTGCATGCAGTTGACATTCACCAGAACCCCAAAGAACTGTTTGGAAAGAACCTATGAGCTAAGAGGCCCACTACTACCAAGGGGCTCATGATGAGCCACATGCGAGACGGGACTTCGTTCCACGATCATGGGGCATATATGATTGGGCTCATTGAGAAGTAGGTGAATCTCGATCTCGAACTTCCACATGAGCTGTTTGTGGATTTGTTATCTCTCTCTTTCTCCTACATTCAATAGTTTTGTGGTTAACTTCAACATGAAAAAACTAGAGGCTATCTTGTAGAATTTTTCAACATATTGGTCGTGTGATAGAACCATCAAAAAGGACAAACATGTTCTCCCGATGGGCTCATCTTTCTCTATGAAGAAGGGGCCCATAGGAAAAGGAAATAAGTGCTCTTTCCAGCCAAAGGGGGCGCTGCAAGCATAAGCCAAAGGCAAGGTCCTTCAAGCCGGACAAATCTTAGGGCGTTTTCCACTGCCACAAGCTGGGTACCGTTAAAAAGAAGCGCGATAATTAAAACCCTGCACAACTATGGCACACTAGGCTAGGTCATATATCCCCAAGAAGAATGAACAAGTTAGTGGGAGAGGAGATGTTTGAAATGTCAAGCATCAACTCCTTGCCTACTTGTGAGTCCTGTCTAAAAGAGAAAATGACTAAAAACCTTTTAGAGGCAATCCTGAGCGTGCGCATGGGCTGTTAGATTTGATCCATACAGATGTGTGCGGCCCACTTAGTATCGGTACTAAGTATGGACACACCTACTTCATCACCTTTATTGATGACTAATCGAGGTATGAGGTATTAATATTTAATAAAATATAAATCTGAATCATTTGAAAGGTTCAAGTAATTCAAGAATGAAGTACAAAACCCAATTGACATAAGTAATAAAGCTATTCGAACCGATCGAGGTGGTGAATACTTACGCACAGAGTTTTGAATTATCCTAAAGAGAACGGGATCTCTCAGTTAACCCCTTCAGGGTCACCACTTCTAAATGGTGTAGTTTAGCATTGTAATCGAACCCTGATGATCATGGTTCGATCTACGATGAGATTTACTGAACTTCCACCCATGTTATGGGGCTAAGAGCTTGAACGGCGGTATTTTTGTTGAACAATGTCCGTACTAAAGCAGTGGAAAGGACTCCATATGATATATGGATGAGAAAACCACCCAGGTACTCGTACTTGAGAATATGAGGATGTCCTGTTTACGTGAAGCAGACAGTGGGAGATAAGCTAGATAATCGATCCATCTTATGTTACTTCGTGGGGTATCCAAATAACTCAATTTGATACTATTTCTATCATCCCACAGAAACAAAAGTGTTTGTCCAAAATTCCACCTTCTTGGAGAGGAATTTCTACTGGATAGAAAAGGTAAGATGATAGAAGTTGTAGAAATTCTGGATCAACCCGAAGCGAGTATTGTACCGACCACACCTCAAGAACCATTCATTGAGACATGATCCTAGGAGATCCGAAAGGGTCCGTAGATCTCCCGTATAGTATGGTTTCCTACTTGAAGAGGATCAAGGTGATCCTGACATTGGATGCGATCCAAGAAATTTCAAGGAGGAATTTCTGATGCTGATTCATCATTATGGATTGAAGCCATGCAGTCAGATATAGACTCCATGCCCAAAAAAAGGTTCGGTCCTTAGTAGATCCTCCTGGAGGAATCGTTCTGATAGGATGTAAATGGATTTACAAAAGGAAACTTGGGCCTGATGGTAAGATACTGACCTTCAAGGTGCGATTGTTGGAAAAATGTTAAACTCAAAGGCAAGATTTTGACTTTGATGAAAATTTTTCAAAAGTCTCTATGTTCAAATCCCTAAGGAAACTGCTAGCCATAGCAGCATGGTATGACTATGAGTATGGCCAATAAATGTGAGGACTGTGTTCCTTAATGGAAATATTAAGGAAGAAATCTATATTGATACAGCCTGAGGGATTCACATCTGTTGGAAGAAAACATAAGATATGTAAAATTCAGAGATCAATTTTTGGTCTTAAACAGTCATCGAGAAGTTGGAACCTGAGATTTATCGAAACTATTAAGGAAAGTGCCCGGAGGAATCGTTCGTGTACAGGAAGTTGATAAAGGATGTTGTGACGTTCCTTGTACTTTACGTTGATGACATTCTACTCATCAAGAATGACGTAGGAATGCTGCAGTAAACAAAAAGTATGGCTCTTTGGAAAGTTTGTGATGAAGGACTTAGGTGAAGCATCCTATATTCTAGGAATTAAGATCTATAGATATAGATCAAAAGGGATGTTCGGACTCACCCAAGTGACCTACATCGATACCATACTTAAGAGGTTACTCTATCCAAATCGATGTCTCCGAAGACTGACGATGATATAGAGATGAAGACACGTGTGTCGTATGCATCGAAAATAGGTAGAATAACGTATGGTATGATATCTACTAGGCGTGATGTCACCTAGGCTCTGAGTCTCACGAGCAGATATCAAGCCAACCACAGTCAAATGCATTGGAAGGCCTGAAGGATATTCTTAAGTATTTGAGAAGGACTAAGAATATGTTCATGGAGAATCAAAACAGGAAGGCTACACTGACTCTAGCTTCCTGAGTGATGAGGATGAATTGAAGTCATCCTCTGGATTTATATTCATGCTCAATGGTGGTGCTGTGTCTTGTAAGAGTTCCAAGTAGGACACCGCTGCGGATTCAACCACTAAAGCTAAACACATTGCAGCATCAGATACTGCTAAGGAGGCCGTTTGGATGAGAAATTACGTCCAAGAGTTGGACACAATTCCTGAAATAGTTGGTCCAGTCCCGGTGTACTGTGACAACACGAGTGCCGTTGCTCATGCAATAAAGCCCTCATCAGTGATCCAAACATATACTGAGAAAGTCCACATTATCTGGAAATTTTGGGAAAAGGAGACATCATTGTTGAATGAGTCACCTCTACAGACAACATCGTTGATCAACTTACGAGGCCTTGCCAATACCATTGTTTGAATAACATCACGAAGCAATGGGACTCTGTCAGATGACTAGTTAGCTATAGGGCATGTGGGAGATTGTTAAGTAGGTGCCCAACTAGCCAACTATTGGTAGTGGGCTTGTTGACTCTACTGTAAAAATGATATTTATTCGCATAATTTACATTTATCTTGCATTCTTTATCTTTATTATTATGATTACAAACTATTGGATAAAGACAATGCAGTATGGTGTATGTTAGATGTGTAGTGGATTTGATGGCTATCATGAAACATATCTAATAGTCACTGTGTGGTCTAAACGAGTTCCTAGCCGATTGGGCTGGCCAAAAAGTATATGGTCTTCCCGAGTTGAGACTAGCATCAGCGATGCAAAGTACCACGTTTCATTGGTAGGGAACATAGTGATGTTCTGAGCAAGCAGATGGATAGTGACCTGGTGATCTATCGAACTACCCTCGTTTGGACTTTTCAAGTGGTTATCATATTTCGAGTGGATTAAGCCTGAGGTCTTGGTTGTACAGATTAGTCCTCACTACTCAAAACGTCATTGAGACTCTACATGATAGGTGCCTCACTTTGACACGTTTACCGACTCAGTTGGGGTCATCAGGTGGCGGGATTGGGTGAGCTCCCGATGCATGTAGGAGTCTATGATTCGTTGTCAAGAATTCACAGCTCTCCCTTGTGCGTGGATATCCTATGCTATCTGAGAGATAATAGTATGACAAATCTCTGACCAGAGTACTAGATATGCTTTAGGTAAATGGGTTTACCTAGTATCACATGCGACGTCACTATTTGATCTCCAAGATGTATTCATGGCTATCGAATCTCTAGCGACTATCAATTTACCAATGGTCGTTGATTCGGTCAGGATATTTGAACTGAAAGGACCGTATTGTACGCTAAGCATGACTAACTAGTTCTTATAGACAGTATCAGTGATACCTAGGGGATCATGGGGCGATGTTGCTAGACTCTTTACCATGGTCCGATGGATAAGTTCAAAAATATGTTTTCGGAGTCACAAGGAGTTGTGAGCCCACGAATAGCTGTATCCCTGACCCATTGAGGGTGTGACACCCGAACCCAACGGGGCCACGAGAATTGGGGTAACAAAATCTTTTCGAATAAAAGAAGGGCTAAAAGATAATTTGTTATAAGCTGTATCTCTTATAACTCAAAGAAATCAAGACACAAGACAATTCAAAGATCAGCAGATACTTAAGATCGCGCGCTACTGCTAAAACATTTGCGGAAAACAGGGTATTTCATATAAACTTTGTAATTGCGATTACAATAGCTGCTATTCTATGTAAATATACAACCATTGCTACTGATTTAATACAGCACAACCTAATCAAAACAATATAACTATGACACGGAAAACGTAGGCCTTGGATAAACACAACGCCACCCATCTGCTGATTCAAGTTCCACCTGCTGTTCCTCCATCAGCTGTCGTACCTGCACCATTTTAAAAGCTAGTGAGCCTAAAGGCTCAGCAAGTAAAATCTGAGTAGTTAACGATTTCATAAACGCAGGCAGACATCTGTACAATGCATATGTTAAGGAACTTCAATATACAATATCATTTTCATAAACATTTCAATGGCAGAAAAAGGGGAAGATAGCCCAGCTTCTCATTTCTTTCAATTTCATTTTTCTTTTTTTTTTTAGTTGATCATGGCATATAAGTTCTAT
>KV018455.1:225128-241449 GCA_001598015.1 Dorcoceras hygrometricum
ACTTTAAAACTTTTCTTTGCAAATGATTCAAATCTTACTTTAGAAACAAGTATTTATATGAAAGGGATTAGTGGTAAGCTACTTGGGAAATCAAGCATGACACACTTCTAAAAGTTAGTAAAATTCCCTCCATATCATTTTAATTTGTAAAACACCAAACCCTTTTCAAAAGAAATCATTTTACCTCCTTAAAATATTTTACAATCAATTTCAAACAAACTTGTGCATTGCTCTCTGGAGTTACCTGCTGGTTTCAACCGCAGCGCACCATTACCTGCTGAAATCAAAAATTCAGCAGATACAAAATATTTAAAATTGCCAATTGGCCCATAAGATTAATAGAATGCATAAATGTGATCCTATGGATTTTTGGGGCGTTACAGAGGGTCACACAAGTACTGGTTTCTAAATTCCCGTACGGAAATGATACTCAAAGTGTTGAGTATAGTAGGAGGAAGGATGGAAGTATGACTTCCTAAATTGGCTGGGGAAATATGACTTCATTTTAGCTGATAGGGGCCTAACTGCTATTTTGGATTAGGTGGTCCGAAAAATTCGCATCATAATGTACAGTTTTGGAAACTGTACAGATTGGTCTGATCTGATCGTCGATCAGGATTATGATGAAGCCACAACAAGGGAATCGAAACCAATGTTCCTTGGGCCCCATGAAATATCTATAAATAAGGGCTTAGGGGGAGCTTTTTATTTGTACCAAGTTGTATTGACAACGCCCACACAGCTCCCCTCCCCTCACGCTCACCCTCCTCCTCCTGTCGCCGTCGTTTCCGCCCTCCGCCATCGCCGCGCCACCGTCGATGCCCCACCATCATCGCCCACCATCGATGCCCCTCCCGCCATCGCTGTTGGAATTCATTCCGACCATATCGCCATGAATATTCCGTTCGCAAAATCTTCACTGGTTTTCTAGTTCAGAACAGTGAAGAAATTGAGATTCAGGTCGTGGACCGTATTGGACGATTGGAGCTGTTCAACCGTTGAAGTGCTATTTCCGCGTAAAACCAGAATATTCGGAGCTGGGCGTAGTCGCCGAAGGTAAATACTCTGAACATCCTTTGTATGTTTAGTTTATTCGTGTATTGACCGTTCCCGGGTTCTACTTTTTTTAAACTTACCGTTGCACCCCGGGAGCGGGATCCACATGATGCCATCCTTATTTTTCACAAATAGAACAGGTGCACCCCAAGGAGATACGCTCGGAAGAATAAACCCCTTACCCAGAAACTCCTGGAACTGCTCTTTCAGCTCCTTCATCTCGGCAAGAGCAAGATGATACGGTGCCTTAGATGTGAGACCTGTGTTTTTGCAATCTGGTGTTGGTCGGGTTTGGACCAGCTGTTGGTTGATGTGCTTGGCGTAGCCATCGAATTTGCCTAAGTATTGGAATCAGCAGTTGGAAATATATCAGCAGTAGTAGTAGGAATCAGTTGGAACAGTAGTGCTTCGTTAGATTTCAGTCGTTGCGTTTTGGTAGGAAGCAGCAGCAATGCTGACGTGGATTTTAGTCGTTGGTGTATTAGCGTGTATCCAGCTGTTGCGAGTGATCAGCTGTTGGTATTTTAGTTGCGATGATCAGCAGAGAGACCTAAGGAACTCTGAAGCGACGACGTTTTGTGAACAGGAACCAGTTGTTGGTTTCGTTAGTGTGTTTTGTAGCGGGTAGCGAAACTGTGAAACCTAAAATTGTAAAATTAAGATTAATTTGTTGGAATTAATTGGTTTTTGGAGAATTCTGGGTTTTTAGAGTTATATTTGAAGGTTTCGTTTGCATTTTCGGGTCGGAAATCATGTTTAGAGCAATTCTGGAAATTTTGATATTTTTGAGATTTTGTTGAGAAATCTGGTTTGTGAGAAATCTGTTCGGCGAGAGGTGAAATCTGGGTGCTTAGCGTTGCGGCGTGTTTTTTAGCGAGAGGGCTTGATACGCCGTCGTTTTTGTGAGATCTGGACGTCCTGTGTAGGAGAGATCTGTGCGCTATTTCGTGTGAAGTCTGCTCGTGCGTTTTATGTGTTGTATTCCAAAATTCCGTCGTTTGGTGAAGTCTGGTTGTTTTGTGTGTATGAGGGATCTGATGCATTAATGTGTAGAGATCTGGTCTCCATGTGTTTAGTATCGTGTTGGATACGACACCGTTTATATTAGTTGCAACGACGCCGTTTAGTGAAAGCTAGATGAGAGATCTGTTTTGTTAGTTTGCGTTCGAGTGTTAAGACTTCAGCATCCAGCTTTTAGCGCTAGTATTCAGATTTCACCTATGGCGCTGTGCGACGTCGTTTTAGTGATAGCGCTCCTTCCAAATTTTAGTGCGTTTTGTTCAGATTTCTCTCGCGTTGTATGTTAGCGACCAGACTTCTCCGTAGCCCAGGAGCGACGTCGTTTTGAGATTGAGCGTTGTTTAGCGCTTGCGTTGGAATTTGTGGAATCTGTTGTGCGTTTATAAGTCTTGAAAGCTGGTTCTGTCGGTGGGAATTTTATTCAGACTTCTCGCATGTATATATTGGAAGCTTTGGCCTTCAATTATTGAGAAAACAGAATCAATACTTAGCAATTTCTCTCGACCTTCGTTCTCTGTTCATAAACCCTCGGGTACTATTCACCGTAGATTTTATCCGGCGATTCCCGTTGATTCCGGCCACCGTTTTTCACGTTTGAGGTAGCGTTGGACTCCTCTCAGAAAGATCTTTCATCTTGTACCCATTTTGGAGGCTGTAGTTGGCTGAAACGAAAGCTCGAAGCTGCTGTGATTCGGCCGTATGTTGCTTGGTCGCAGGTAGTCTTTCAAATTTGTGTTGAAATCTTGTTCCCAGCCAGGTATTAAGCTTCCTGTTAAGTTGTTTGGGTAGGGTTGAAGGCTGGTTTGTGCATATGAATTACCAGTCGTGAACTTTAGTGTTTGGCCGTGAGAAATTGTATGAGGGCCGTGTGGTTGTGTAAGGCTTTTTCCTGAAATTTGTGCATCGTGTGTTTGGCAGATTTTGTGCAGGCTGTGACTTGCTCGCCCCTTCGAGGAATCTGTTTTGTAGTAATTGTTGCACAAAAGTATAAGGTACGGATTTGAGCTTGATGTAGCTTGGATTGGCGTGAGATTGGGGCGTTACAGAGGGTCACACAAGTACTGGTTTCTAAATTCCCGTACGGAAATGATACTCAAAGTGTTGAGTATAGTAGGAGGAAGGATGGAAGTATGACTTCCTAAATTGGCTGGGGAAATATGACTTCATTTTAGCTGATAGGGGTCTAACTGCTATTTTGGATTAGGTGGTCCGAAAAATTCGCATCATAATGTACAGTTTTGGAAACTGTACAGATTGTTCTGATCTGATCGTCGATCAGGATTATGATGAAGCCACAACAAGGGAATCGAAACCAATGTTCCTTGGGCCCCATGAAATATCTATAAATAAGGGCTTAGGGGGAGCTTTTTATTTGTACCAAGTTGTATTGACAACGCCCACACAGCTCCCCTCCCCTCACGCTCACCCTCCTCCTCCTGTCGCCGTCGTTTCCGCCCTCCGCCATCGCCGCGCCACCGTCGATGCCCCACCATCATCGCCCACCATCGATGCCCCTCCCGCCATCGCTGTTGGAATTCATTCCGACCATATCGCCATGAATATTCCGTTCGCAAAATCTTCACTGGTTTTCTAGTTCAGAACAGTGAAGAAATTGAGATTCAGGTCGTGGACCGTATTGGACGATTGGAGCTGTTCAACCGTTGAAGTGCTATTTCCGCGTAAAACCAGAATATTCGGAGCTGGGCGTAGTCGCCGAAGGTAAATACTCTGAACATCCTTTGTATGTTTAGTTTATTCGTGTATTGACCGTTCCCGGGTTCTACTTTTTTTAAACTTACCGTTGCACCCCGGGAGCGGGATCCACATGATGCCATCCTTATTTTTCACAAATAGAACAGGTGCACCCCAAGGAGATACGCTCGGAAGAATAAACCCCTTACCCAGAAACTCCTGGAACTGCTCTTTCAGCTCCTTCATCTCGGCAAGAGCAAGATGATACGGTGCCTTAGATGTGAGACCTGTGTTTTTGCAATCTGGTGTTGGTCGGGTTTGGACCAGCTGTTGGTTGATGTGCTTGGCGTAGCCATCGAATTTGCCTAAGTATTGGAATCAACAGTTGGAAATATATCAGCAGTAGTAGTAGGAATCAGTTGGAACAGTAGTGCTTCGTTAGATTTCAGTCGTTGCGTTTTGGTAGGAAGCAGCAGCAATGCTGACGTGGATTTTAGTCGTTAGTGTATTAGCGTGTATCCAGCTGTTGCGAGTGATCAGCTGTTGGTATTTTAGTTGCGATGATCAGCAGAGAGAGCTAAGGAACTCTGAAGCGACGACGTTTTGTGAACAGGAACCAGCTGTTGGTTTCGTTAGTGTGTTTTGTAGCGGGTAGCGAAACTGTGAAACCTAAAATTGTAAAATTAAGATTAATTTGTTGGAATTAATTGGTTTTTGGAGAATTCTGGGTTTTTAGATTTATATTTGAAGGTTTCGTTTGCATTTTCGGGTCGGAAATCATGTTTAGAGCAATTCTGGAAATTTTGATATTTTTGAGATTTTGTTGAGAAATCTGGTTTGTGAGAAATCTGTTCGGCGAGAGGTGAAATCTGGGTGCTTAGCGTTGCGGCGTGTTTTTTAGCGAGAGGGCTTGATACGCCGTCGTTTTTGTGAGATCTGGACGTCCTGTGTAGGAGAGATCTGTGCGCTATTTCGTGTGAAGTCTGCTCGTGCGTTTTATGTGTTGTATTCCAAAATTCCGTCGTTTGGTGAAGTCTGGTTGTTTTGTGTGTATGAGGGATCTGATGCATTAATGTGTAGAGATCTGGTCTCCATGTGTTTAGTATCGTGTGGGATACGACACCGTTTAGATTAGTTGCAACGACGCCGTTTAGTGAACGCTAGATGAGATATCTGTTTTGTTAGTTAGCGTTCGAGTGTTCAGACTTCAGCATCCAGCTTTTAGCGCTAGTATTCAGATTTCACCTATGGCGCTGTGCGACGTCGTTTTAGTGATAGCGCTCCTTCCAAATTTTAGTGCGTTTTGTTCAGATTTCTCTCGCGTTGTATGTTAGCGACCAGAATTCTCCGTAGCCCAGGAGCGACGTCGTTTTGAGATTGAGCGTTGTTTAGCGCTTGCGTTGGAATTTGTGGAATCTGTTGTGCGTTTATAAGTCTTGAAAGCTGGTTCTGTCGGTGCTCGAAGCTGCTGTGATTCGGCCGTATGTTGCTTGGTCGCAGGTAGTCTTTCGAATTTGTGTTGAAATCTTGTTCCCAGCCAGGTATTAAGCTTCCTGTTAAGTTGTTTGGGTAGGGTTGAAGGCTGGTTTGTGCATATGAATTACCAGCCGTGAACTTTAGTGTTTGGCCGTGAGAAATTGTATGAGGGCCGTGTGGTTGTGTAGGCTTTTTCCTGAAATTTGTGCATCGTGTGTTTGGCAGATTTTGTGCAGGCTGTGACTTGCTCGCCCCTTCGAGGAATCTGTTTTGTAGTAATTGTTGCACAAAAGTATAAGGTACGGATTTGAGCTTGATGTAGCTTGGATTTGGCGTGAGATATTATGCGTGGCTGCTGGGATGTTTCGATGAACCTATCTGTGTATTGCTTGCTGAGCATTGGTTTTTATGCTAGCTGTTTCATGTGAATTGCATACACGCATTTGTTCACGCATATTTCAGATCCCTTGTGTATCGTATTTTGCAGCCTTGTACCTTGTATTGCTGTTGTTGATTCTTACCAGGATGCGAGGGCGAGCGGCGATACCGCACTCTCATCTCCCTACTGGGATCGTTAGCCACCATGCGCCGAGTGGTTAACTACCACAGTTCCTGGGCGAGGCAACGGCAGGTTGAGTTGTTTGATGCATCTGGTATTCGGGTGTTGTATCATGGCGAGTGGCTCATTACCACATTGTGAACATACCCCGTGACCACTGTTGTTGCAGATTCTTGGAGTTGTGCTTGAGTTCCTTAGCACCCTTGTTGGTCGAGCTTTCCGTTGTTATCCGGTGTCTCATGCATAGCATCTGCATTTTATCTTATGCATTCTTTTGCTATATTAGTTGCTCTCCGTACTGGGGTTTGACCCCATGTCCCTCTGGGCTTGGTTTGTTTCCTTATTTGTGTTGTTTTCAGGGAACCCAGGTTTTACAGCTGTCCTTGTTTTTAACCCAGCTGGTGGCACCCCAGGGGGTGGTTAGCGTGTCCCAGTTGCGTATAGCATATATATATATATGTATCAGTTAGCCAGGGGGATGCCCTGCGGTTCGTTATTGTATCCCGTAGTTTGAGTCTGACACATGTGGTTGTTGTTGTTGTATGCTATACTGTTGGTTGTTTTACTGCACTGGGATATATTTTGAGTATCGTTTTATTTTCAATTATATTATTTTAAACCGTCAGGCCAAAAGCGAAAATTTTACCCGCTTTTTGATAGCTTCCGCATGTGTTTGTATGATTTTACTCTGTTTAGAGAACGAGGCCTGACAGAAACTACTTCGTTTTGATAAGTTGGAACGACAGCGTTTTGAGTGGAGCTCTTTGTAGCTGTTGGTTATGATATACATCAGCTGTTGAGAGATTTGGTGCATTGTTTTATTCAGCTGTTGGTAGCGAGGTGACGTGTCCCTCTACGACGTCATTTGGTTAAGTTGGTGCGGCGTCGTTTAGCCTTAGCGTTGTTTGAAAGATCAGCTGTTAGTTTGATCAACTATGGTTAGCGATCAACAGTGACTAGCGGGCGACGTCTTTTTGTTTAGTTGTTTGTTGTTTAGCGATAGACAAAAGCTGATGCGAGATTTCAGCTGCTGGTTGGGGATATTAGTTGTGACAACTGATTTTGTCGGTGGAATCTGTTCCTACTTCTGTCGGCTGTTGAGAAGTGTATTTAATAGAGGACTTGGCTGCTGTTCTCTATTATTGGCTTCCCGATACTTAGCAAAATATTTTCCCCCGTTTCCCAATCTTTGTTTCGAACCCTAAGCACTATTCACCGTAACCTTATCCGTCCTAATTTCCGGTGGTAGACAATTCCGACGAGAGTGAGAGTGGTAGCGTTGGACTCATCTCGCTAAGACGCTTCATTCTATACCTCTTTAGAAGGCTTTGGAGGAGCTGGAAGACGATTTTAGGATCACTAATACATCTCCCTTGTGTAGTTTGTTAGCATAAGCGTCCCTGCCATGCCGGTAGTTCGTTGGGGTAAGTGAGAATTCTACCTTTAAGCTTTGTTAGAGCTTTCCGTTGAGTTAGGAAGGTAGATAAGCGCTGGTGGAGTTGTAGCTCCCAGCTGCTGTTGTTTTGTGTTTCGGATTTTGAGTAGTAGCTTGTGTTGATTTAGCAGGTGACAGATATGTGTTGCTCGGACTTAGTTGTAGCAGCTGTGTGTGTGGTAATTGTATCTCAGTAGTAGAGGTACGGATGTTGAGCTTGTATTACGGCTGGAATTGGCATGGATATTATGTGTTTGCTGTGCATGCATTGCATTGTTGTTTATGTGCTGGTTTAACTGTTGCATTGCATACGCATTATCATTTCCATTCAGCTGTTGCAGCCATGTCCTGTTGTTATTGCTATTCTGTTCTTACCAGATTTTGAGGGCGAGCGGCAATACCGCACATTCATCTCCCTGCTGGTATTTGTTAGCCACCATGCGCCGAGTGGTTAACTACCACAGTTCATGGTTTGGGCAGTAGCAGGTTGAGTTGTTGATGCATTTGGTGTTTCGGGTGTGGTGTAAAGATGAGCGGGTAATTCCCGTATGCTTGTACACACACCAGTGGCCACTAACCTTTCTTCGCAGAATTTGTTATCAGCTGTGGTGCTGTGCTTGAATTCCTTGGCTCCTTGTTCAGTTTTAGCCTTCGGCTGTTGTACCGTTCTTCATACATATCATCTGCATCTTATCTTTTGCTATTCATTGCTGTTTTATAGTTGCTCTCCGTACTGGGGTTTGACCCCATGTCCCTCTGGGGCTTGGTTTGTTTGTTTCCTGTGTTTGTTTTCAGGTATTCCAGGTTTTACAGCTGGTCGTGGTTTTAATCCACCTGGTGGTGCCCCAGGAGGTGGATAGAGTGTCCCAGTTATGTATATTATTTATATGCTCTGGTATCACTGCGGGTGGGATGTCCCGGGTGATGCTTAGATCTATATAACTGGCAGTCTTTTAGTACTTGTGTTGTATTCAGCTGTTGGGCAATTATTGTACTTGACTGTTTGTGGTGTTGTGGATTTATAAAATTGGGATTATTTTGAGTATTTTTGTATTTTAAATTATGTCATCTTTCTGTCAGGCCAAAAGCAAAAATTTTAACCACTTTTTAGTTGCTTCCGCTTGTGTTTGTGTGGTTTTACTCTGATGTGAGCACGAGGCCTGACATTTTTGATATCAGAGCTTAAGCTGGGATAAGCTCGATTTCTTTGATCACACTTGAGTCTAGGCATAGTGTTGTGTGTTGTTTGTGCTTGACTATGTGATTTATGTGTTGCATATTGTTGTGATAGGTGCTATCTATGTTGTACTTGTTCTGTGTTATCTTATCCTGTTTAGTGCCTTCGTAGAGAGATGCCGCCTAAACGTAGGGGTAGAGGTAGAGGGCAGTTTCAGTGCGAGTCTGGAGGTCAGAACGAGGATCAGCGTAGTTTCCCTTCCCGTGGTCGCGGTAGGCGAGTGGAGGATGAAGTTGACGACCTGACAACCCATGTGGAGAGCATGGAGATTGTGATGGCTAGGTTCCAACGGATGAGTCCCCAGATCTTTAACGATGATGAGTCTAGCTAGGATGTGGATTCGTGGCTACGGCCCATCACTGGTTTGTTCGATCGTGTTCAGTACGACGATGTGCTTCGGTTGAGTTTGGCGACCTTCCACCTGAGGAAGAGTGCAGAGCGTTGGTGGCGTGGCGCTTCGAGAACTCTGGAGGAGACCGGTGTGGAGATTACTTGGGATAGTCTCTGTGTTGCCTTTCGGAAGGAGTACGTCCCGGAGTCGTACGTGAACGCTCGTGAGCGAGAGTTCGATCATTTGGAGCAAGGTACGATGTGTGAGGATTGAGAATTCGAAATAGTGATTAATCGGATTTGTATAGGATTAGTCACGAGATTTTATAATTTTAAATTTTCAGATTTCAGACTTTAGATTTTGGTGAAGTCTGGTTGATGATTTTCGGATTTCTCCTTGACATGTTGTGCTTCGAGTTGTAAGCTTCTTTCGGGTGAAATCTGTTTAAGAAATGAAGTTGAATTGGTGACATTGTGAATGAAATCTGATTCCCTAGCGTTTAGAAATGAACGCCTTCGTTTTGGGTGAGATCTTAGTCCCTGGGCGTTTGCGTGAGTGGTCGTGAAATTTTAGTGAAACGCTGTCGTTTTGGTGGAGTCTGGTGGAGTGAGAGATCTGCCAGGGAGAGAGAGATCTGATAATTGAGTTTGGCGCTAGAAGCTATACGCCATCGTTTCGCGTTCAGATGTCTCGCTTGAAAAATCTTGTTTGGGCAGTTCATACCATCCATACATAGTGTTTTGATCTAAGATTTCAATTCTTTCGTGTTTCAGCAGTAACATATTGTTCCATGGAGCTAAGGTCCAAAATATGGAAGAAAGAAGCGTTTCCACCACTCTATCACCTAGTCAATTCTTTTCCACTTAATCCCTCTTTCATAGCCACATATCTTTCCGGCTAAATGGGATCTGGTTGGCGGAATAAGCAGACGTCAACGCTATTGGAGAGTAGCGAGAAATCAGTTAGCGCTAGCGTGTGACATGAGCATATGTCATGTTGGTCAATTTCGGAGTTGACTACTGGTGCATTAGCGTGTACAGATGAGAGATCTGTTTAAGTGGTGTGAACGCTAGCGAAGGTACGTGTGTAGAGATCTGATTCAGCGATGAGCATTAGGTATGTTTCAGATGTCTCGAGTGCGACGTCGTTTTGTTCAGTGGTGCGTCGTCGTTTTGGCTAGTGAGCGTTTAGCGTGATTTGAATTGTGCGAGCGAAGGGATCTGATACATGTTAACGTTGGAGCATTCAGATGTCACCTGTACGATTTCGTTTGGTTTAGCGCACGAGTGTTAGCACTAGCGCTATGAAATCTGATGGGTTTTAAGCGATGTTCGAGGAATCTTTTTGGTGCAATATAACGATGCAGGGATCTATTTTTGTGACGCCCAGACCCAAGGGAGTCAACAGAGTGGGAAAAATTCAAAATTTAAAACAAATGGAAGGACCAAATTCGAATATATAAACTGAAATAAAACTGAATGAAACTGATTGGCGCCAGAGGACAAAATATGAAATAACAGGTGTCGAACAGATTTCCATTCAATACAAATTTAGGAGTTACAACTATCGGACTTTAGATAAGTTCTCAATTTTTGTAACAGATCTTAATACAAATGACAAAAGATCCAAAACAACAAAAGCTATGCCTCTGCGGAAGACGCCGGCCATTGACAAACACATTTCCCCCAATCCGAATCAACTTGCACCTCCCGCCTGCTCCTGAGATGCCTCAACTGCATTGAGAAAACTAGTGAGCCTAGTGTTGGTCCCGGTTTGAAGGACTAAGCAGGCGCTGCTTAGAAATATTAGAAAAATTTGCGCGCTGTTATCTAGAGAATGAGGTGCAATACCTCTGGTTCTTGAACATTTAAAAACACAAGAGAACCGGAGACAGATCTGGTATGTAATAAAACATGCGTAAACACCATAACTGAATCCTTATATTTTAAAACATCACAAACAGATTTATTGTCAACATAAATCTGTTCGAGACTTACTGTGTGTGTGCTAACTGTGAATGCGTGAGTGCTAAAATAAATGCGTATGCGGAATGAATAACAGAATAAAATACTCAGCATATTTGTTTATGGAAGTTCGGACTTCAATGTCCTACGTCTCCCCTTCTTCCTCCTCGGAAGGTTCCACTAGAAGATTTGATCTATACATCGTGTACAGACCCGATCCCGCAACCAGCAGCTGTGAGAACTCCTAGACTCCACCAGCCCTCGGCTGTCACTCACTTGTTTTACGCCTATGTGAGAAAGGCTACAAACAAAGAGTTTAACGTCATCGTCCTTGGACGGGACTGATTGTGAATTGGTTTTGAGATTCATTCACTAATGAATGTGAATGAATCTCTGTGTGTGAGATTTTTACAATGAAGCTCTCAACTCTCTGTTTTTCTATTTCTCACACACTAGGGAAATTGCTTCTACAAAAGCTGATTCTAGCTCAGTTGTCTACTGCAATAAGCTCCTCTACGAATGATAGTTGACAGCTTCGTTTCTGGTTCATCTTCCCTTTGATTGTTGTCTCCTTTTCATTTAATCTTTTCTGTGCAACAACAATCTTCGCTACCACAGTACAGCTCTTCAATGGCGTTCTTGTATATAAGCCTCTGTTTAAATTAAATCCGTTGGACACAAAATCTTCCCGTTCAAATGTGTTCTGCAAAGTACCGACAGGACGTTGTCCTTGCGTCCTTTCTTTTGCAGGATTTTTGTCGTCTTCAACATTTGAATTAAGCTCAGCAGTTGACATCCAGCTTTAGTGAATCTTCATAATGTAATACGTCAACTGCTTCGCTACTAGTTGAATCACCAACTGCTGCGACTGGTTATTTTGCGCCTGGTTGCAACTCTTCACTACGTCTGCTTTTCCTGCGCCTGGATTTCCTGCTATTGGATGCACTGTAGCTTGCGACTGGTACATCATCTTGCGACTGGATTACCCAACGACTGGTTAGATATAAAGCTGTAGCTCTCGATTGGATATACTGTAGCTTCCTGCTGGTTATTTCCATCGCAAAGAGCATCTGCTGAATCTTAGCGCGAAGGCAAAACGCTGTCGTATCAACTTATTCAAGCGACATCGTTTTGCTATCGCTAACTTCAAGTACCAACTGCTGGTTGCACTGTAGCTCTCTGCTGATTGCTGACGTCACTGCTGACTTCATCATCGCTGCTCCAGCTTTTGCGCTACAATATCAACTACTAATAGTGATGAGATCACTGCTGATGTCATTATCGCTGATTCCAGATCTTGTGCTTCTTGTCAACTGCTGATTCTTGATTTCTTTCAATAATCAATGCCGACGTCATCGTTGCTGCTCGCAGCTTCTTCCAGTAGACATGCTGACGTCATCATTGCTGAATCCAGATTTCTCTTCGCTTCAATACAACAGCTGATTTCTTCTTTCTTTGCGCTACTGATTCCAGACTTCTACTGTTCATCTTCTTCTTCGACAAATCTCCAGCAGACTTCATAGTTTCTGTTCCAGCTGGTTCACGCTCTCTTAGCAATGCACTTTAAACAATGTTTAAAATAACATATGCTACTGAGTCACTTATATGAAGAACCAGAGAAAATGTGACAGAAAAAAGCACAGATTTTAATTCTCCTATTTCGTCCCATGTGCATGTCATCGAGCCTCGCTCCAGGTGATCTTATAGCACAACGAAAATAGGATCTTGGCATCCGCACGGAACTCGCGCATCCCGCGACAGTTCATCAAGAGAAAACCGGTTCTATATTAAAACAAATCATTTTCATCTGGACTTCATAAAATAAGCTTCTCAAAACAGTTAAAACATTTTAAACAACATAGCACATGCGTTTTAAAATGAGTGCTCGTTCAATAACAACCTGCTCTGATACCACTTGTTGGTCCCGGTTTGAAGGACTAAGCAGGCGCTGCTAAGAAAGATTAGAAAATTTTGCGCGCTGTTATCTAGAGAATGAGGTGCAATACCTCTGGTTCTTGAACATTTAAAATACAGAGCACCGGAGACAGATCTGGTATGTTAATAAAACATGCGGAAAACACCAGAACTGAATCCTATATTTTAAAACATTACAAACAGATTTATGTGCAACATAAATCTGTTCGAGACTTACTGTGTGTGTGCTAACTGTGAATGCGTGAGTGCTAAAATAAATGCGTATGCGGAATGAATAACATAATACAATACTCAGCATATTTGTTTATGGAAGTTCGGACATCAATGTCCTACGTCTCCCCTACTACCTCCTCGGAAGGTTCCACTAGAAGATTTGATCTATACATCGTGTACAGACCCGATCCCGCAACCTGCAGCTGCGAGAACTCCTAGACTCCACTAGCCCTTGGCTGTCACTCACTTGTTTTATGCCTATGTGAGAAAGGCTACAAACACAGAGTTTAACGTCATCGTGATTGGACGGGACTGATTGTGAATTGGTTTTGAGATTCATTCACTAATGAATGCGAATGAATCTCTGTGTGTGAGATTTTTACAATGAAGCGCTCAACTCTCTGTTTTTCTATTTCTCACACACTAGGGAAATTGCTTCTACAAAAGCTGATTCTAGCTCAGCTGTCTACTGCAATAAGCTCCTCTACGAATGATAGTTGACAGCTTCGCTTCTGGTTCATCTTCCCTTTAATTGTTGTCTCCTTTTGATTTAATCTTTTCTGTGCAACAACAATCTTCGCTACCACAGCACAGCTCTTCAATGGCATTCTTGTATATAAGCCTCTGTTTAAATTAAATCCGTTGGACACAAATTCTTCCCGTTTGAAATATGTCTTGTAAAGTACCGACAGGGATTGCCCTTGTGTCCTTTTCTTTTGCAGGCTTTTTGTCTTCTTTTGTTTTGGCTTTTGCGTTCCAATAGCTTCTCTTCTATTTCTTCATGTACAATAAACTGTTGACAGTTTTTGCTTTATTCTTCAACACATTGCTGTCGACAGCTTCTGCAATTGTTCAACATTTGGTTATATCTTCAATCCATAAACTGTTGAGTTTGCTGAATTCAGCTTGCTGAATTTTTACTGTTGAGTGTGCTGAATTCAGCTTGCTGAATTTTACTGTTGAGTTTGCTGAATTCAGCTTGCTGAATTTTTACTGTTGAGTGTGCTGAATTCAGCTTGCTGAATTTTACTGTTGAGTTTGCTGAATTCAGCTTGCTGAATTTTTACTGTTGAGTGTGCTGAATTCAGCTTGCTGAATTTTACTGTTGAGTTTGCTGAATTCAGCTTCTTCAATCAGCAATGCTGATGTCACGGTTGCTCATTTCAGCTTGCTGAATTCAGCTTCTTCAACTTATATTTCAGCAACCTTCAACTTATATTTCACGTACACGATTTCAACAGTTCTCTTTCAGATTCGTACTGTTCATATCTCTTCCATATTCTTTTCTTCTTACATAATTTCTGCACACTACGTAGATTTGTTAGAAACACAATAACAGGTTTTGTGTAATTCAAAACACAGATCTAGATCTGTTATCCAGATCCAACAATCTCTACCTCCCGCCTGCTCCTGAGATGCCTCACCTGCATTGAGAAAACTAATGAGCCTAGGGGCTCAACAAGTAAAGCTGGAAGTAACAATATCATAATGAAGGCGACTGAACTGGAACTTGCTAAACAAGGACAATTCAAAACTCGAATCTGAATTTTTTATACTGAATGATGATGATCTAGAGGCACTTTGTTGGTCCTCGTGCATGAAGCATGATAACTACTGATCAGTAATTCTCTGTGAAGGGATTACAATATTTCCATAATCCTGTCCCTTCCATGAAGGGATTATGGTCCTACTGTAATCTTGTCCCTTCACCATGACCGGTCCTCAATAATCAGAAGTCTGAACTTTACTTCTTTCTGGAATAGCTATATACTGGCTCTTGATCGAAAGTCGATCACTGGAATCTGGTGGAATCACTGCCATGAAACAAATTTTTATTTTAAAATTGCTACTGAGTGTATAGTTACTTGGGTTGAGAACCATCTCTAAGGAAAAGACTCGAAAGTGCTAAAAAAGGCGACGCTAAGAATCAGACGTTGGTATGAACTAGTCGCAAGATACACAGGAACCAGTCGCAAGAGAAACCAGTGGCAAGCAAACCAGTCACAAGAGAAACCAGTCGCAAGCAAACCAGTTGCAAGAGAAACCAGTCGCAAGAAAACCAGTTGCAAGAGAAACCAGTCGCAATAGAAACCAGTCGCAAGCAAACCAGTCGCAAGAGAAACCAGTCACAAGAGAAACCAGTAGCAAGCAGCCCAGTCTCGACTTGGAACAATTGTACTAATCGATGTCGTTGCACAATAAACAGATGTCAACTGAACACAACGGTGTGATATGACTATTGGTTATGAACAGAGCAACTACTGATCCTAACAATCGAATTCAACTGCTGGAAAGGAACAGAGCAACTACAGAATTGCAACAAGTGCGATTACTGATGGACACTAACCATGCTTCGACTTAGAAAGAATCTAAACAAACTAACTTCGCTTCTCAAACCAGGACTTGCTCCTGATCGAACCAGCTTTGTTTATTCGTTCAAATTCAATGTCCAGAGTCACCCTGGTACTTCAGAAACAAGAATTTCTCTGGAATCTGTACAACTCAGTGTATTTTAAGGTACACCATTCCTGGTTAACTTTATGGTGAGTTTCCTCAAAACTAAAGTGTCAAGGCAGTAAATCCATATCTTAAACTCAACATTTCTGAACCTACGCTGAACTGAACTGGCAAAAATACATAGAAAACAACGAGCAATATATGTTTTCTCAATACAGCAAGAATCAAAGTTACTTTCCTGAATGAAGGTCGCAACGTACAGATAATCGCGGTTTGAAGTCTCCACAAGCACATCGGAAAACTACTTTTAGAGAAACTAAAAGTTTTAAGTGCAACCAAATGTATCCAAAGACTCACGTAAATCATTTTATACAGGGGAGAATGATTTGTAGTAGGTGGAAACACTCGAGTAGGCATGGCTATTTTAGAGTAGATGCCCAACTAGCCAACTTGTGGCGTGTGGGTTTATAGACTCTTGTATATGACAGTCTTTATATATGATATTCACAATTGTTTATGGCATTCTTTATCTTCATTATGTTTATATAATGTTAACAATTGTGTTGGATAAAGATCTAGAATGAACCATAGTGTATGTGAGATGTGATAGTGGGTATGACGGCTATCATGAAACACATCTAATAGTCACTGTGTATTCTGAATTAGTTCCTAGTCGATTGGGCCGTCAAAATGAGGATAAGGCCGCCCGAGCTTGAGACTAGTATCTTCGATGCGAAGTACCATGTTTCATTGGTAGGGAACATTGTGATGTTCTGAGCATGCAGATGGATAGTGACCTGGTGATCTATCGAACTACCCTCGTTCGGACTTTCCAAGTGGTTACCATTTGTCGAGTGGATAAGTCCGAGGTCTTGGTTGTACTGATTAGTCCTCACGACTCGAAACGTCATTGAGACTCTACGTGATAGGCGTCTCACTTTGACTT
>KV018456.1:0-76505 GCA_001598015.1 Dorcoceras hygrometricum
TCAATAAGTTAAAACATTTGCATGCATAAATAAATTTGCTAAAACATTTTATTCGTGAATTTCGTTCCTCGACTGTGGTACCCTCAACCCCCAAGTCGCTTGATCAAGCTAATAAAACTAGTACTAGGTTGGAAAGGCACTCCAGTACTCATCTGCAGTCCAGACCCGTCAGTTGGAAAGACACTTCAGTACTTATCTGAAGCCCAGACCCATCATTTTGATATGACAAGCGGAACGTCTCCCGACCCCATATCCGTCATAGAAAAAACCACAATCAAGTAATCATTTCCTCATTCTTGCCTCAATTAATTTTCTCAAATCCTCAACAATTAAATAAATTCCATAACCTCAAACAGTCTGCCCATAAATACTTTAAAAGTAAGCATATGCACTTTAAATATTCAAACATGCTAAAAATCATTTTCTAGGCCTTAAATTTTCATAAAATCTTAAAAAATCTTTAAATGCTAAAAATGCTTAAAAACAGTTCATAATATCCTTAAAACATATGGTAAAGTCATTCATGAATTTTGGCAGTCCCTAGGACTCAATTCCCCAACTTTCCCGAAAATACCCCGAAAGGACCCATTCTGCGCGACAAAACCGTAAAAATCATATAAAATTCGTTTCGTAACCAAATGACCTCAAACTTGGACCCACGTAAGCCTAACTCAACGTATTTGACTCTGGAATAAAGAAATCAAAAAAGTAGTTACGGATGTGACCAACCCGACGTCTGCAACCACACTAGTCGCGCACAGGGGGCAAACCAGCCTAGGTGCTGTCAATTTCTCTAAACCGACCACTTCTTTCGACCAAAGGGCACAACCAGACACTAGAACGGACCCAAAACGATCCCTGGACCTTCTCATAACCCTCTTGGACTCAACCCTTGGCCACAAACGAACCATGCTCAACTCAAACCCTAACTACACACCCTCAATGTAACCTCAACGACGCAACAGCCCCTTCACGCTGCCCCTCGTCTACCAAGGCCTCAAGGGCTCAGCCTGCTCTATCCAGGGGTCGTTCCCAGCCACACCTAGACCGTGCATGCTCACCCGAAGCCAAAGGAACCGAGGAGAAGCCGTGACTCTCCATCCATGATCGATCTCCCACCTTCACGACTCCACTCCTTCCCATACGTCTAGATCTATGCCTTGGCTGCCAAGTTCATGAAAAGTTTATGTTACCATGTAAATCAAGCATCATATCTGAATTTAAAACATCAAATCTTTAGATCTACGCACAAATTAATATTGTTTGAAAGATGTATCAAGGATGCTTTGTACTTGCCTTAAACTTTGAAAAACTTCAACCAAGATGATGTAAAGTTGTTACTCAATATAATAAAAGTGTCCACAAAAAAAAAGTCTCCTTTTCCTCCTAGGATTTCTAAAAATTAGGAGAGTAGGTGCAAGTGTGTAACTTGTATTTTTTTGTAGCAAAAGTGCTAATCATCTAAAAGAATGAAATTCTCAATCCCTCATGGTTTGCAAAAATTTATAAGTATTTCAAAAATGAAATTCCTCTCCAATATTCACATTCTAAAAATAGAAAGTTTCAAGGCATGGGGGTAGGGCATGATTTCGAGAATGAATTTAAAAAAAAAAGAATTGTATGCATCCCCGTGTCCTCGTCAACTCCTTTCCAACCTCACATCATCTAAATCAAAGATCTCAAAAGAACTTGATGTCGGAATTACATAAATCGAATAGCATAACTCATGCGGATAAATAAATAAAATAGTAAGGCACGCGATTTATGTAGGAAAATTCCTAGGCGTTACAAAAATGGTTTACTACCTTCAAAAGGAAATGAAACTATTCCAAATCTCAATTAGATTCTTAGGTCATAACATAGCTAGAAGTTTTATCAAACCAATTAATAGAGCAATTAGTTTTCCTAATAATAAATTATCTGATCAAATTAAAGGCAAAACTTAACTTCAAAAATATTTAGGATCGGATTTCTTTCCGCCGCTCAGACAATATTGCTAACCTTTGTATCCCAAAAAAATCCTTTGGCATGGTCTCAAACCCATACTCAAATAATCAGATATATTAAAAATAATGTAAAACATCTTTCTTGTTTAAGCATACTAAATCATGCTTTAGAAGTCGGACATGATGGTATTCTTAAACAAAAAAATAGAAATCAAAGAATCATTAGTTAGATTCCATTCGATCCATGGCTCGGATCTATATACAATGTGTTTGGATCCTTCGTCGAACCCATCCCTGAAAGAAGGAAAAATTATGAACGACATAACATGAAACTAACTACAAAAGTAAAAATTACCGCATGAACCTACTTCAGTAAATAACAGAATGGCTAAACAGTTTGCTAATCATTTAATATTTTAAACACTAAGAATAATTAATTAGCTAAAACTCTAATCACCCGACACTAATTTCCACGGGCATAAGCGGCGGGTGGTTTTCGTTTGGGTACGATCCTTTTACACAAATAAATTTTTGCATAATAATACCAATAAAATTTTCTCAAAATTTTGTGGTACAAATGTTTACAACAAAGAGGCCCAACTCGATGTCTGAAAACTCAAGCCCATAAACCATATGTATCAATAGGATGAGAATGAGAGCCTAAATTTTTTATTTTTGGACGATCAATTTATTGAAATTTCGCTGCAATTAAGATTAAGAGTGCAAAAACAATAAAATCTTCAATGATTTTAATATAAAAAAATCATCGTTTTAATCAATCATTAAATTTAATTTCATTCAAGATCAGTTGGTTTACACCATCTTAGATATTTTCTTCGAATCATAGCTTACGACATTTCATTTTAGAAATATTCTGAATCACAGACAGCACATAGAAACAATTTTAAAAATGCTAGTGAAACTTGGGATTACATATAATTTTTGTTTTTCCACGCCTGCCCAGTTAAGATAAATTTATATTTTTAGTCCTACACCATAAATTCATTTTCAAGTTTAATATTAATATAAAATTTTTCTAACTTGCGAAGGAAGTAATCAAAACCAAAATTGAAAAACAAATATAAGTTTTTGACTAAATGGAATATACATGTTATATGGATGAACAATGAGAATTCATTATACCATGACAAAAATAAACAAATTATATGTAAAAGAATGCAATTTCATTTTTTATCATACTAAAAAAGTGGGATACAAGTGTGAGTTAGATATAAAGAACAGTTCATGATACTGATACCACTATAAATTCCCACCTAGGGACCCGAGGAAAGAGCTCCTCTTAAAAAACAAAAACGCCACTGGTGATATTTCATCTTAGATCCGAGCTCTTCCAGGAAGACCTCTGGCAGAAAGACCTCAGCTCTTTCCCGAGGACCTCAGCTTTTGCAGGAAGACCTGAGCTCTTCCAGTAAGACCTCTTGCAGGGAGACCTGAGCTCTTCCAAGAAGACCTCTTGCAGGGAGACCTGAGCTCTTCCAGGAAGACCTTTGGCAGGAAGACCTCAGCTCTTTCCTGAGGACCTCAGCTCTTGCATGAAGACCTGAGCTCTTCCAGTAAGACCTCTTGCAGGAAGACATGAGCTCTTCCAGGAAGACCTCTGGCAGGAAGACCTCAGCTCTTCCAGGAAGACCTTTTGCAGGAAGACCTCTGGCAGGAAGACCTCAGCTCTTGCAGGAAGACCTCTTGCAGGAAGACCTCTTGATCCGAGGTGACCATGCCACTAAGCTCGAGGAGTCACCCGAGCTCTTGCTAAGATCGAGAGTATTGCCCGAGGCCAGTGTCATGACTAGCAGAATCAACCCGGATACGTCTTTCCTTATTTGAAGAATCCAGGGACGATCCGTCTTTCCTTATCTAGACAACAAGATCCCGAGGATCACGGAGAAGAACTCGACCGAGATACCCGGCACAGGCGAATATTCGCCGAGATATGCTCCTAGCCCTGTATAAATACCAGGTATGCTCCCTCATTTTGGAGACATTTTATTCTCGCATTCACTTGCTCCCCAAGCATATATTTGCTCTCTTTTCTCTCCCGCATGCTGCCTGACTTAAGCATTGGAGGGGCTTCACCGGACACACTTCCGACGCCCTCTGACCTGCTATCTGTGACTGCAGGCACCAAGAAGAAGCATCTTCCATCCACCGGTGCCCGACGACCCGACCAGATCTCCAGAGCTCCCGACCTCCAGATCTCCAGAGCTCCAGACTTCCAGATCTCCCTCGACTCATCGCCCGAGGCCAGACCTCCAGAGCTCCCAACCTCCTGACCTCAACAGCTCCCGAACTCCAGATCTCTAAAGCTCCCGATCTCCCGACCTTACATGCCGAGGTGGTATCAGCTCGTCGGCTGAGATAATTTGGCTACATCAGATACCATATTGCTTTCTTTAGTGATTCAAGAAATAAAATGAAACTAAATTCCAAGAAAAAAGTTTTAGACAAAATATATAAAGTCTACCTAAATTCTGAAATGTATGTATATGCACATGCATTAAGTGAATATTTTCAACGGTAGGACGATAATATTGCTAAGTTTTAAGTACATATAAATTATAATCCCATCAACTTGCACGATTCATTCAATTTTTTTTATAAAATAAATAAAGGAAGAGCAATCTGCCCATGCAACACTTGCCAATAAGATATTAAATTTCATTCATTTTTGGCTATTTATGCGTATATCTTACTAATTGTAGTAATATATATTATTTTAAATAATCAAAAGTGATTTAGAAAAAAGAGCCCCCGACTAGTTTTTTGTTGGTGCCCAATCACAAAAGAATCCGTTATCATAATTGTGTTTGAGAAGATTCGGATAATACATGGTTCTAAGCAATATTTTCAGAATTTTTTATTTATTTATGTGTATTGATTTTGAAAGGTAAAAATTTAAATTTAAAACAATGCTAATGCTCTAACTGTGTATATTTATTTATGAATAAGTATGTATTAATCTGACGACTAATCATTAACAAAGAAAAATATATGTTCCACTTACTGAAACTTAGTGGCTAACTCTTTGTAATCCACATAATCAAATGATCATATCTCCTTATATGGACATAAAGCTACTGGATAAACCTCTATTTTGTAATTAACAATAAAGTCGAAAGTATACATAACATAATTTCGAAGTTACGAAACATAAACTTATGTCACGCACCACCCATTCACGTACTCCAAAATATCGACTCATCTTCAATTAGGTATACTGTCTTGCATTATGATGCAACTAATAAATTACTAATCCACAATGATGAGCTTAGTTTCTCTTCAATAAATTCTTAAGTTAAAACTATGCACAAATCACGTCCCGGGGTTGGATGCAAGTGGCACAATTTAAATTAGAATTCTTAAGGCAATCGGCACAGGACGAAAAACAAAAAATCAGACACGGAATAGGTCCAGGAGACTATATGCTAGGGTGAGGAAATTCTTTAGTGTTGAATCGTGATATTCACGAAGAACATGTTTGTATAGTAATAATGTTCGGCCTTCAGACGGGATAGAAAGTATTTCCACCTGGTTTCGAATGGGAGCGTTCTCTCTTTTATCAAAATAGAATATTCACTTTGAGAGTTTTGATCATGCATGGATTACGAAAAATCCTATATGCGGACATAGGTTTGGTATAAATTAAAGATGACAAATATTAAAAATTTGTCGAACACATTCTATGTTCCTCTCCTATGACTCCTGCTAATTATATTTTCAGAATGAGAAAAAAAAAAGCATTTAACTGCCAAAATCCCCGATTTTTCTGGTTAGATATCATATCATCGTCTTATATTGGTATGACGAATGCTATTCACACTTAATTTGTCTCTTTAGTATAATGGTTGCTACACGTGTCATGCATATTAACCTAAAAAACGGTGGATAACCTTTTTTTTTTTGGAAATATTCTTAAAGGGTCATAAGCAAATTTGAAAGTGGGTAGCGAAGAGTTCGAATATTTAAATTTGAATATAATAAAAACCTGAAATATTTGCACGGATGCACCACTATATTATCTGCTTTTTAGAAGTGGAGATTATTTTTTGGTGTCCCCCGGCTCCCAATTAACTGACCATTACCTTCTTCTAGGGGTCAAAATGTAGGGGTCAAATGTTGTAAATATTTGAAAATTCATAAATAATCAAGAATCACGAACATATCAAATAATCAGATCTGAAAACTAAATCTGTAACCAAATGCGGAAGCGTACCTGAAGCCATAGTGTTGAATCCCTTGAGAACGATTGGTTGATCTTCCAAATCTGAGCGTTCTTCGTGAGAGCCCTTTTGTTTCTCTCAGAATATATTCTAGTAATAAGAATTAGAATATGGAACGTGATACGCCTGATTTGGGGACCATACCATTAAATAGATAATTCATTGAATTATCTCCTCTAATTACTGTTTTAGCCCATCATTAAAACAGAAATTATACTTTAGGCTCTACACATAAAATGTCAATATCCTATTAGATACATTAAAGCCCAATAATCCAAAACTTTAGTTGATCACTTTAATTCGGGCTTAACTTTATTAAACAGCCTACAACATATAACCTCTCACATATAAGCCCATATAATTAATTGATCCAACAATCTCCCACTTGGGCTATATGTGTGACCTTACGGTTATGTGTTGTGCAAAATAACCTTATGAGCTCAAAAATGCTAATCTCGTCCATCAATTGTGTCAACACAGGATCAAAGCAGCCTTCGTTACATTCATGGTAACTTGACCCATCAATGTTCACATGTGTCAAAACAACTGAACGACATAGATTGTGATATGGATGTGTAGCAAGGAAATTTCACGCAATGTGATCAACGTGCCTATTTCCAACTGGTCCACCCTTAAACTTTATTTGAGATCAAACTTTTTATCAGAGTGTGAATGAAAATTCAAACTTTATTTCTGCAGAAAATATCCTTAAACAGTATATAACCAAAAATCGTCTATAACAAATAAACATATAATATGACAAACTCCCACTAAAACTGAATATTCTCAATTGACCTAACGCCCATGTGAGCAGTATGCTCATGAAACTGTTTGGGCGGTAGTCCCTTAGTAAGCGGATCCGCAACCATGGAGTTTGTACCTATATGTTCAATAGACAACTGTCCACTCTGAATTCTTTCTTTAACAACCAAGAACTTGATGTCGATATGCTTTGACTTCGTAGTGCTCCTGTTGTTATTGGAATATAAAACTGCTGATTTATTGTCACAATGTAACTTTAATGGTCTTTCAATACCATCAACAATGCGCAGTCCCGTGACAAAATTCCGCAGCCATAGTCCATGATTGGATGCTTCATAACAGGCTATAAATTCAGCAGCCATAGTAGAAGATGCTATAATGGACTGTTTAGCACTCTTCCAAGAAATGGCACCTTCAGCAAGGAGATAGACATAGCCTGATGTGGATTTCATACTATCTTTGCATCCAACAAAATCGGAGTCAGTGTACCCAATGATCTCAAGCTGATCCAACCTCCGCTATATGAGCATGTAATTCTTTGTTCTCTATAAGTACCGTAAAACTCTTTTGACTGTTTTCCAATGTTCCATTCCTTGGTTACTTAAATATCGTCCCAACATCCCTGTCATGAACGTAATATCCGGACGTGTACAAACCTGAGCATACATCAGACTTCCCACTGCCGAGGCATAGGGAATCTTCTCAATTTCCTTTTTCTCAAAATCATTTTTAGGGCACTGATTGAGACTGAACTTATCTCCTTTAGCCACAGGGGTATCACCCGATTTACAGTCGTGCATCCCATAACGTTTGAGAACCTTTTCGATATAGTTTTTCTGTGATAATCCAAGAATACCACGAGAACGAGCCCGATGTATTTGGATACCCAGAACAAAAGATGCATCACCAAGATCTTTCATCTCAAAATGCTTAGCTAGAAATCTCTTGGTGTCATGCAACAATTCTATATCGTTACTAGCGAGAAGGATGTCATCAACATATAAAATCAAAAAGATATGTTTGCTCCCACCGAACTTGTGGTATACACAATCATCAACCATATTCATCTCAAAACCGAACGAGATGATCACTTGATGAGAAATATCATTGTCGAGATGCTTGCTTGAGTCCATAGATGGATTTCTTGAGTTTGCAGACCATGTTGTCTGAGTCTCCAGATACAAAGCCTTCTGGCTGCCTCATATAAATCATTTCATCAATGTCACCATTGAGAAACGCTGTCTTTACATCCATCTGGTGTAACTCAAGGTCGAAATGTGTCACTAATGCCATTATAATTCTGAAAGAGTCTTTCGAAGAAACAGGAGAGAAAATCTCTTTATAGTCAATGCCTTCCTTTTGAGTAAAGCCTTTTGCGACAAGACGGGCTTTGAATCTCTCAACATTGCCTCTCCAATTTCTCTTGGTTTTAAATATCCATTTGTAACCAATGGGCTTCGCACCTTTAGGCAATGTTACAAGATCCCACACGTCATTGTCCATCATGGACTTTATCTCATCATTCATGGCATCAGTCCACTTGAGAGAGTTATAACTTTCCATGGCTTGGCGAAGGATGATAGGATCATCCTCCATCAATCCAATGTCAGCTTCATGTTCTTGAAGAAATACAATGTAATCATCTGGCAATGTATTTCTTCTTTCTCTAGTGGATCTTCTTAATGGCATTGGTTCTTGAGGTGCTAGAGTTTGTTCATATGAAACATTATTTTGGACAGGAGGATCTCCAATATCGTCTAGCTGTATCGTGTCTTGGTCAAGACCAGGAATGAGATCCTGATCGATGCCCAAAACACCCATGGGAATATTGACATATTCCTCTTCAAAGACAATATCTCGAACCTGAACTCCCCCCGCAAACTCGGCATCCTCAAAGAACCGGGCATTTCCCGACTCGAAAATCGACTTTGTTTTGGGATCATAAAATTTATCCCCCCTAGATCTTTCAGAGTATCCGATAAAATAACAACTGACTGTCCTAGAGTCCAGCTTCTTTTCATTAGGCTTATAAGGCCTTGCCTCAGCTGGACACCCCCAAACGTGCAAATGCTTCAAACTAGGCTTCTTGCCTGTCCAAAGTTCATAAGGGGTTTTAGTAGTTGCTTTAGTCGGAACCCTGTTAAGGATATATGCTGCAGTTTTTAATGCTTCTCCCCAGAGTGATTCTGGTAAAGTAGAATGAGCAATCATACTCCTTACCATGTCCTTAAGCGTCCTGTTTCGTCTCTCAGCAACACCATTCATAGTGGGCGAGCCCGGCATGGTGTACTGTGGGACGATATCGCATTCCTCTAGGAATTTAGCAAAAGGTCATGGACGTTGTTCACCTGAACCGTCATATCGACCATAGTATTCACCACCACGGTCAGATCTGACGCTTTTAATTCTTTTGTTGAGTTGGTTCTCAACTTCAGCTTTATAATATTTGAACACATCCAATGACTGTGCCTTTTCATGAATGAGATAAATGAAACCATATCTTGAAAAATCGTCTGTGAACGTTATAAAATACTGTTGACCATTCCAAGAAGCCGAAGGGAATGATCCACAAATATCAGTATGTATAAGTTCCAAGACGTCCGATGTCCTATTGGCTTCAAATCTCCTTTTGTTGGTCTGTTTGCCTTTTATGCAATTTACACAAATATTAGAAGTTGTGAAATCTAAAGGCTCGAGAATTTCATCTGACACAAGTCTCTGTATTCTCTTTATAGAGATATGTCACAATCTCTTGTGCCATAATGCAACTGAATTCTCATTGGTTAATTTTCTTTTAGTTCCATGACTAACATGCAGGGTTTCATTAAAAGAAGCAATAATATCTAACGAATATAGATTATCTATTCGATAAAAAATCAGAACCAACCAAATTTGAATCACGAAACAAACTAAATATCCCATTTCCAAATGAACAAGAAAAACCATCTTTGTCCAATGCAGAAATAGAAATCAAATTCCGCCTGAAAGACGATACAATAAATGTTTCATAAAGATCCAAATACATTCCAGTTTTTAACAATAATCTAAATTTTCCAATTGCTTCAACTTGAACTTTATTGCCATCACCAACATAGATGAATCTTTCAGCATCACTTGTTTTCGGTAATCTAGGCAACCCTGCATAGACACACTGATGTGAGTAGTAGCACCAGAATCTATCCACCACATGTGTCTAGGCACTGAAGTTAAGTTAACCTCAGAACAAACCATATTAAGAAGCATACCTTTTTTAGCATGCCAAGCGTGATAATTTGTGCATTACTTCTTCATATGCCCTTCACCACCACAAAAGAAACAACCAGAACTCTGATTATCACCGGGGTTCACTGTTTGTTTCTTTTGAGGTGCTGTAACTGCAGCCTCCTTATTCTTTCTTTTCTTTCCTTTATCCTTTACCTTAGGGGCAGAAGCAAAATGAGCACTTTCTGTCTTGTCTTGCTTCAACCTTTTCTCTTCCTGACACAGTGTGATATGAGCTCATTCAGAGACCAAGTCTCTTTCTGACAATTATAGCCCACTTTAAACAGATTAAACTGTGTTGGAAGAGATATCAGAACCAAATGCACTAGCAAGTCCTCAGAGAGTTCAAGCTTAAGTGTTTTCAATCTTGAAGCAAGATGAGACATTTTCATGATGTACTCCCGTATATTGCCTTTACCCTTATACCTCATTGAAATCAGGTTTGTCAAAAGTGTACCAATTTCAGAATTTTCACTTTTGGCGAACCTTTTCTCAATATTTTGAAGGAAATCTTTTGCTGTAGTGATGTCGCTAGACATCGTGCCCCGAAAGGTTTCTGGAACGGCTTTCTTCATAATCATTAGACACATGCGATTCGACCTCTCCCACCTTTCAAACTCCTTCTTTTCATTAAAAGTACTCTTACTGTAGGGGCGGGAGGACAGTCAACCCTTATTGCAAGGTCCAGATCCATGACTCCGAGAACTATAAGAAGATTCTCTTGCCAGGATTTGAAATTTGAGCCATTTAACAAAGGAATTGAATTGATGTTGGTACTGATATTAGCAGGAATTAAATCTGAACAGAGAACAAGAAACAATACTATAATACATGCTCAAAATTATCCATATAAAATAATCAATAAATTCAAATATTGTAAATCCCACAACAGAATATCATGCGCTCCATTAATACTTTATCTTTGGACAAAATTATTAACTCGTAAGGGATATTCTGGTGCGGTAATCAAACACTGATAGTAAATATCATGTCAAATAAAATTCTTCCTTTGGACCGAATTAATTTCACATAAAATAACCGAAGAACTACCACATGTTTATCACCACAAATATATATGCAATCAATCAAATATTAATCTTCCTTTAATCCTCCACAAAAGAGGTCACTTTGGCGACGTCATTGTTTCAATTAATTCATTTTAAAATATATATGATATAACCATATCATTATTTGAATATATTGAATATAATCTTTATCATGTCACCAAAATTACCAAACTAAGGCAATTACAACAGAAAAACTTAAGCACAAAAATTCAACATTCCAAATTTCAAATTTTTCAGAAAATAATTTTTTTTTATTTACCAAACCCGAAAACCTAACCCTAAGCCTTCGAAATCCGCCGCCGCCTCCCACGTAGTTCCTCCGACCGAATTGACGCCGGCAGATGGTAGTGCACAAGACGACGACCACCGCCGTACCTTAGCCGTTCCAATGCCGGAATACGGGCAATATTTTCCCTCAACCCCCGTCGCCAGACGGTGGCCGAAGGTCGGCCGATTTGCCTATATTCCGGCGGTCTGAAACCCTTGGTCGAAAATTCCGATTTTTTTTTTTTTAAATCTGGATCTGTAAATCGGAAATTTTCGATAACAAATGCAACAACAATTATCTGATTTCGATTCAAACAACAAAAATTCGAATAAACTGTATTGAAATCCAATGATCTAACATTAATATATGGCTCTTATACCACTTGTTGTAAATAATTGAAGATTCATAAATAATCCAGAATCACAAACATGTCAAACATCAGATCTGAAAACTAAACATGTCACCAAATGCGGAAGCGTACCTGAAGCCATAGTGTTGAATCCCTTGAGAACGATTGGTTGATTTTCCAGATCTGAGCGTTCTTCGTGAGAGCCCTTTTGTTTCTCTCAGAATATAATCTAGAAATGGGATTTAGAATATTGAACGTGATACGCCAGATCTGGGGACCATACAATTAAATAGATAATTCATTGAATTATCTCCTCTAATTACTGTTTTAGCCCATCATTAAAACAAAAATTATACTTTAGGCTCCATACATAAAAGGTCAATATCCTATTAGATACATTAAAGCCCAATAATCCAAAACTTTAGTTGATCACTTTAATTCGGGCTTAACTTTATTAAACAGCCCACAATATATAACCTCTCACATATAAGCTCATATAATTAATTGATAAACATCAAATGTATTTAAGGAAATACAGCAATCATGCAGGCCTATTTTCAAGAACGAAATTAGGTTTTAAAAGTCTTATAATGTGGAGTTGCAGTAATTATTTTCAAGATAGAAAATAGGTTTTAGAAGTCTTATAATGTGGAGTTGCAGTAACTCATATCTTGAAATGTTTCGACGCATAAATTGAGTATCGAGATATTATATCTAATTTGGTTGTTACACTAAGGAGGATACTCGACATAATCTTTTGAGAGCCAATCAATCAAATTCAATTACTTGCAGACTGTTTGAAAATTTTGTTTCGATAAAACTTTTATCTATTTTGGTATTTCTCGAGATAAAGCAATGCATAGTTATTTTATCCGCATTACTTAACCAAAGCTCATTCAATTGAAACTATATAAAGAGAGGTTTGAACAAGTGACTCACAGGATGATATGCAGATAAAAGTAAAGTACGAAAACAATATATACCATAATTTGCTTATGGAAGTTCGAATGTTTAATCCAATTACATATCTCATTATTCTGTTTTCGGAATTACTTACAAGGGGACTTTGATTTATATAATTTTTTGTACAAACTCATTTCTTACATAGGACTTATCCTTGCCTATACCGAAAATCCTAGTATCTACTCAAACGTTATGTAAGATAAACAATTATTCTACTGTCGAAGCTCATCCTCACCATGAACAAACAATGTTTCAATGGTTAAAAACTCTCATAATTTTAATACATCACTCAACTACAATGAAAGCTCAACTATACATGTGTGAATGATGATTGTGTGATGATTGATCTATACAATTAAAGCACTATTCTATAATATATCCTCATATATAGGGTGCTTTCAATGCTAATCTATCTCAATATATTCCCCTTGAGAAGAACTCTCTTTTTTCTTTTTTCTTTTTTCTTTTTTTCTTTTTTCAGCTCTTTGTTCTTTCTAATGTTTTTCCCACCATGCCTTATTTTTCTCCTTAGTCGCACTCTCCTGTATGGTGGGTTTCTCTCCCTCTTTTGTTACCATCACAACGCTATTCTCTCCTCTTGTTGCCCATAATTCTTGTCCAAAGGTCTCCTTACATAGACATGCAACTTTCAAATCTTTGTTGCAACGATCATATTTTAACTTTAGGAAGACCTATGATTGATCTTTCATTCTTTTGTGCTTTTTAACATTATCGGTAATGATATTGCCGGAATCGGTGTATCAATACTGATGTATATGACATGGCCGGATAGCTTTCTTCTGTTATCCCTAGACCCTCTCTTCATCTGCTCTGGATAGCCTCTCCATTAGCCTCTTTTGTCCGGATAACTTATTTGCTTCTTATTCGGTCTTCATCAGCTGCTTCAATTCGGATAACCTCTTACCTGATCTTCTTCGCATCCGCATTATCTGGATAATCTTCTTTATCCGATCTTCCCTACATCCGCACCTTTTCGGATAATTGATCTTCTTCTTATCTGATCTTCTCCGTAACCGCCCCATTTTCATGTATATGGTAGCAAATTCTGTATTATCAAAAAATTAGGGTCGTGGTCGTTTCCAGATCCAACACCTATATTAAGTAATATTACTTATGAAAACATTGATAGGAAAAGGATGCATGTGATCACTAAATTTGGATTTATATTTCAAATTAAATCACTATTATATTGTCGCACTATAATTAGGGATATATATTTATTATCCGCATGCATACATAAATGATAATCGATTAGGGACGCCATTTTGTGTTTGCGAGCAGTTACTATTACATTATTAATTATGAATGATGATAGTATGTAAAACTTTCCCTATGAGTTTTTGGTTAACGTATGTTCATTTTTCAGCAATATTGATTTTTAATAAACTTAAAACTAAATTGAAATATATAAAATAGAAAACTCCTGGAAATTTTAAAGTTTGGGAACACACGCTTATAACTAAATCCATTGTTGAGAATCATGCACTTAAGGGAAGCAACAATATATTGAGCAGTTAAGCCAAAATTTTATTCAAATTGGATAGTGGCTTATAGACACACACACACATATAAACACACACTATGTGTCATTGTCACATTTGGGATACAACAAGAGAGAATATGTAGAATTTATCGATGAAAGAATTTCCTTTAAACAAGAAAGTGGACATCGATGGTACGTATTGTATGTCGTCAATGAATTATTAGATCCCCATGATTTTTATCGGTAAATATCAAAACAAATAAGGACTTCGACTAACGTAGCCCTCTCCTTAGTTTAATGATATATACCTCAATTTGTCCGAGTATCATTAAAAAACCGACACTCACAAAAACGGCATCAAGTTTGCTAAATTTGACCAAATCAACCATTACATCAGATACAATGTCTTTGAATCCAAAGTATTTAATTTTTGGCATAGAAAACCATTTGGCATAAAAAGAACTAAGCAGGCTTGAACTAACCAACGTCGTCAATTAACTACTTGGAAAGAAATTAAGGTTTCTTAAATGGGCGAATTAAGGTTTCTTAAATGGGCGAACACGTAGATAGGTATAAGGTATGGATGAGCCAGATTAACAAACATGCCACTAAATTAGAAAAATATCCAGTAAAGTTAAACTTGGGAAATGTATAAGCTAGTGTAGGTTTTTCTTGATTTGATTATATAGTTATCAAGCTTGCTTTCACCGATGATAAATTATTCCAAGTCCAATTTGAACTTGGGATTTTTTAAAATGCAAAAAAATGAAGTATCACACATTTAATTAATATAATACACACACTTATACATACAATTATACATATATAAATGTCCTCGGGGGTACAGTTGAGTTGGTATGACTTCGGATGACGTGGGAATACCTTTTTCGGCTTCACGGGTTCGATTCTCGTGTAAAGCATATTCCCCACTGAAATATTGTTGGGATATGCTCTGAAATTAGTCCGTTATATAAGTCATCTTCCCAAGTCACTATTTACTTGTACATATCATTCGATTGAAAACCTATATGAATTAAGGAGTCTATGATCTATATATGGATTAGCCATCTAATAAGCTAATTTTTTTGTTTTTTTTTTCAAAAAATTACATACACTTAGATGTGCATATGTGGGGCCAAATCTAATTGGATCCATAATCCATTGTGAACTAAAAGTTGCCTTTTCTTATTGCTCCACATGTACTCCACTTGTTAAGGAAACAGTTTTAGACAGTTTACATAATTGATTGATACAACATGACAACTCAACTCCAACTAGTTCACTATTGGCTGCCTACTTGGTTCTATGGAAACAAGAAATAAATATTGCTACTAATGTTTTAAATATAATAAAACTAAGTTTAGTGCTTTAACATAAAATTTTCAAACCCATGTTTCAAAATAAGATGTAGAATTGGATTTTGGATCACGATGCAATTTTATTTGTGAAAAACCAATATTTTGGAAAACTATTGATTTTTTCATCATCAATTGCTAGCACAATGCTCCAATGATACAAAAAATCCAAACATTGTATTTACTAGAATTCATCTACCATCGCTTATTTTTCATTGGGTATCTAATGCCAAATAATCTTTCTTGAACCTTAATTGTTTAAGGAATAAGTGATTAACTATCTCTACTAATTCACATTGTTACCTGTGGAGGAATAATATAATGTGATATATTTATACTTTTCATTGTTTCCATTTAAAAAAAAATATTTTAGATGAACTGTAATTATATTTAACCTTTTCTTTAGGGACCGTAGGTAAAGGATTTATAGTAAGAGCCAAACCTTTCAAAGTTGTTACAAAACATTTTGGGAAATACGTCGATGCAAATTCCAAACTCGTAAATCCATTTAAGTTAAGATTACCTCAGAATTCAGATAATTGAGCTCAAGTTACCATCTATTCCAATACAACGAAGTTTAAAATGAATAATACGAAGAGAAAATTTTGTAGTATATTTTAACTATTCCATATTATTACAAATTATTTATTCAATTTCTCCCCCTTAAAAAATAAGTATTTATTTAAACTTTGATTTGACTAATAATGTCACCAACGGAGATATAAAAAGAAACAAGAATTCAAAATATAAAGAATACAATTTGTTTTTATAATGGATCAAGCCACTTGAAGTAAATTAACAACCATTTATTCACCATAATCATCCTTTAATGCTCGTCTTTTTTGTCGTCTTCCTCTTTAATTCCAAACTTCTTTTCTTCTTAATGGAGGATATAATTGAGATTGAGTAGAGAAACCAACACACTCCCCAAAACTTATATTTTTTTTAGAAAAGGGCCTGGTGAAAAGGAGAAATAATATTAAATATTACACGCATAAAATAAATTAATTAAAGAAAGTAAAATGCTAAGTACAGAGAATATTTGATTGGTTCTTCTATTTCACCATTATACATACATCACCCTTTCTCTCTAGCTTCTCTCTCTCTCTCCCCCTCCCTCTTCTCCAATATGGTTGCTGTTTGAGATTTTACCGACAGATTTATATTTGTTTTTCACTCTGAAGAAGACTGTTTCTTTCCACTTTGGCTAAGGTACGTGCGTCCCTGTAATTTGCATTTTCGTTTGAGTTCTTGCTATATAATATCTGAACAGAAAAATATAGTTCAGAAAAATGTAAATTTTTGTATTTTAAATATGGTTTTTGGGATCTTTCTTGATCATTGAATATACGTGTAAGCTGTTTAAGTTTTCTGACAAAGTTCTGGGTTTGGATTTAATTTGCTCTGAAAATGGTTGAGTTCTTTTCTTGCGGATTCTTGGTTCTATTAATTTTGCGTGTTATGTTACCCAGAAATTGGATTCCTTTGGCTTCTGGTGTCATATGTGATGGACTTATTACTGGTAGCTGTAATTTGGTCATATATATTATTGGTTTTATATATTTGGAAATTAAATTTTAGGCAAGAACGTGAATTTTTTGAAGAATGCACAGGTTGTTAAAGTTGGAATTTGGAAAGATTAGTTGTTCTGGGGGGTCCGCCAAACCCACCACAGGTGGTGCTTTGATTAAACAATATATATATATATATATGTATATATTACATATATGAATAGTAGTGATTAGTTTGTCTTTTCGAACTTAATTAATTAGTGTTACGTTATTCGACTTTGTTTCTATCTTCAATTACCATTCTAATCTTCTGTTCGTTAATTTTATGTTTTTTTTTTTGGAAAGAAAGAAGGTATCAATTTGTTTGAACTTTGGAACTTTTCAGATTCCGATTGGAAATTTAATAAATACTTTCCTAATCGTGATTATATAGTCTATTTGAGTGGAATGTTGTTTTTATATTTCTTTTTCTTTATTGGAAAATTTTAATCTTGTAGTTTTCTCAAAATAGTAAGCATATGTCTGTCTGACTTTCAAATAATTTTTAATATGCAAATGCATTCATCTTGAATATAATACAAGAAAATTAAACTACTCACTAGTTACAATCTATTACTTAATATCCATGTAAGTAGAAGAAGCAGCGCTCCCATAAGAGAATAACTTTGAAATTATAGAGAGTGACTGAAGAATACAATTTTCTAAACAAATTACAAAGGGTTGCTATATATGTGTTTAAAGATTGAAAGTAGCTTCTTAGGGTTTTTACCTAAAGCAAGAACGATGATCAGTGCAGGAACTGAAGCTGAAAATGACAATGCACACAGAATTCCTCAAAGAAGATGATGGGATTCATGTCCCAAATCCCATCAATGGCGGCGGGGTATTATTATCAGCTGTTCCTCGGTGGCCTGGACTCGGATCCGATCGGCCATATTGCGAATCTTTCATCCAATCGAAGATAATTTCATCCAGCAGCCTCGACCTCAATGATTTCAGTACTGCTGCTAATAAATTGATGCAGCCTGACAATCGAATGGCAAAGGGAAGTGCAACTCGCTTCACTATTTCCTCAGGTACCTGGATGCTATATGCATGCACTACGTACTTTTTATCTAGAGTATGAATTATTAGCATGAAGAGTTTGGTGGAATGCGTTTGGCCACAAGTTAGGTTAATCTAGTATGATACATAAATTTTGATCTAAAAATTATAAAAGTAACGTTAAATGCAGGATTCAAATCAGTACAGTTGATGGATTAGTTATGACTGTCCAAGTTAATTGTATGATTCTTGACCATGTTTGTAGGAAATTAGAGAAAATAAAATTTTAGAGCTTGTAACTTGACTTTTTCCACTTTTAGTTATGCTAAAAATAAATCCACATTTTTAGTACCGGAGCTTTCCTCTTGTGTTAATTTTTCATTTTTAGCTAGTAACTTATATATGTTTCTATTTCTGGTCCTTCTTACTTTGGTTAGCGGTCATAGAAGACGAAACATGAAAAAAAAAGTTATATGACTAAAAATGAAATGTTCTACAAGAGAACTAAAAATAAAAAAGAAATATAATAGAACTACTTATGCAAATTATTTTGAACAATATCAAAGTGGAAAATTTGCCCTATGAAATTATGGTATCTAACTATGATCCTCACCTGTTGGGAGGATAACATCCTTATATATGTATAAATATATGTATCTACGATTTTGCTAGTTTGTACCGTGACATCTCATTATTAGCCGTTTTTTCATTTTTCTCTCTTAGATACTACGAAACCCTATTTTCGAGAGCCTCATTTGTTTCACATGCTGAGCAGGGTATGATTTTGGTGACTGCAAAACCGCTGAGAATAGGGAGAAAAATCGAGCTCAAACTGAGAATCAAGGGCATTTGGAGCTTGGATTCGGCCAATCTCTGGTAAACACAATTAATTTACTTGTATAATAAAATTAAAGCAATGATGCTGGAATCTGGTGTGATCAACGAATTATTAAACAGGTATTTTCAAATCATCCTACCGCTGTGCAATGCATTGGAGTATCCTCACCTTCTGGAACTCAAATCGCGGTTCATCCATTGTTTCCTAGCTCTATTCTATCTCCAATTTTATTTATGCTTATAAAAAAATGTCATATCAAGTTTATTAACAGTCAAATAATTTCTACTGTCAAAGAATTTCATTTACCTGAATTTTGGACGTTTTCAGGGGCGGATCATGTTACCGTTGAGCATGTCTGCCGACGGCGGGCCGATTTTTGTGAACGCGAAGCAATACAATGGAATCCTGCGCCGTAGAAGGTCACGGGCAAAGGCAGAGATGGAGAGTAAACTCACCAAACCCCGAAAGGTACCATCACAATACAATTTTCCATCGATATTATTGGATTCTTTAAACATGACGGAATCGGTAAATAACTCTTTCTTCTATTTTTTTTTTACTTCTTGTTTAATATATTAGACACACTAATTACATATTTCATATCCAAAATAGGCTGAATAATATAAAGCATTCGAACATTATGTCAACTCCATGCACATTTTAATACATACTAAAGTGTCCTTATATATATATGTATTCTTGCAATTTTTATATGAATCCTAAAATTTTTTGACGAATTCCAGCCATTTCTGCACTTATCCCGCCATCTTCACGCCATGCGGCGTCCACGAGGCAGCGGCGGCCGCTTCCTCAACACCAAGAAGTCAAGCATGAGCACAAAAAACGGTGATGAGAAGGAGGAATGGTTCGCACAACCTGCAGAATCCCAGGTTTCTGTGGTGCTGCAATCGGATGGAAACCGGTCCACTAGTCCAACCTCTGATGCAACCAGCCACCTTTTCTCAAAGGGGAACGCCAGCACTTTTCTTCCCTTCCATATCAATCATCTCCGCAGCAACTCTTTTCAGCCATTTCCAAATGTGACTCATGATACCGGGATCGGCATCGGCATCGGCATAGGCATCGGCTTTCCAATCTGAAAGGCAACTCATTCTTGGCTAATTTTATTTCTCCTGTAAGGAGAAAATATATCATCCCAAAAAACATATAAATAAAACACGTCTTCTCGGCTCTCTCTCGAATCAAGCTGTCGAGGGTGGATTCGGACATGTATGTTTCATGAATGTAAGATCATGATGTGGGCTTTGTATGGGTAATGTCTCTTTTCCCTTAATAATAGAACCTTGTTAAGGAGTTTGTATTATGGTTGTACGTTTGGAAATCCTTAGAACTCAAAAACATTTCACTGCTGATTGTGTCCAACCATCTGGTTTGGGCTACCTTCTCTTGTAAGATATCGATCTAAAATGTAATAACAACCTAATAGTTGTAGATTTTGTTGTTTTTCCTCTTGTACATGTCTTTTAGGGTTCATCCAATAATTGAGTGCCTGATAATTAACATGTCAGTATAAGGGTTTTTACAAGTTAATTGCTAATTAGTGTTTTTAGTCATACAACGAACTGATGCTTTCAAGATTGCAAGGAAAATAATTTATATGAATTTGGTTTTCAAATATATATTAAGCCGAATAAATAATAAACTTATTTGCAGAGTAATTATAAAGGCAATGTAAAATTTTGGATAATACATTTTGAAAAGAAACAAAAAAATGTCATCTAAAAGACCTGCGTGTTGGTTCCAGGTGTATTTGTTATATACGATGTTCATATAACCATTTGAACATCTAAAATAAAATAAACTTGGGAAAAGGTAGAACGACCTAAAATCTTCCCATTTCTACTAACATGTGGTAAGATTTGGCTAAAGCCAATCAAGTGGAGGGCAATTTGTTATTAGTGACTATGATTCTTTGGATGATCCAGGCCCAATTAAATCTTGCTCCAATCCAGTGGCGTCCCAAGGCCCAAAAGACCGGTGTTAATTGTTAGACCGATCGTCAATTATTTTAAAAATTAGTTCACCCAAGACCAAGAGTGCTACCACTAGACAACTTTTTAGCCAGGTCTAAGATAAACAAAGATGAGCACTTGTTATGTACACATGGTGTGGTTAGCACACGTGTGTATTATATAACATTATAATATACTTTGGATCAATGTACCCCATATAGATCCTTCTATTAAGATTAGGTACTTAGATATTGATTCAATAATCTATTCAATCAGGTGATCAGGTACTTCCTTGGTAAAAATTTCATGAACCTAATTCCCTTTTCAACATAAATGATCTTTTTTAAGGGGAAATTATTATGTTCACTTGCATATTTAGCTATTTAATTTTTCTCCATATATATATAGTCAAAAGTTCTGTCATAGGTCCGTGTCTTTATGTTTGTGGTAATTTTAATTTATTTTTAAAGAGTGCTGATGTGTTATCTAACATGTGAGCATTACGTTGACATTAAATCACTGCCATGGTGAAAATGTATCGTCGTCATGTTAAAGAAAGTAGTTCAACGGTACGATATACAAAGATATCATATTACAATTGAAATTTGATAATATAGATAATCCGATAACAATTGTAATGTAGATAATCGGATATTGATTCAATAATATATTCAATTAGGTGATCATGTACTTATGTGGTAAAAATTTCGTGAACAATGCAATTCTCTTTTCAGCGTAAATGATCTTTGTTAAGGGGAAATTGTTATGTTCACTTGCATATTTAGCTATTCAAATTTTCCCCGTCAATATATTGTCAAAAGTTCTGTCATAGATCGATATCTTTATGTTTGTGGCAATTTTAATTTCTTTTAGGAGTGCTGATGTGTTATTACATGACTACATTTGACTGTGAGCATTAAGTTGACATTAAATCACTGTAATGTTGAAAATATATCATCATGATGTTAAAAAAAAGTAGTCAAACCATAAATATACACATATATCGGATTAAAATTGAAATTTGATAATATAGATAATCTCTAATATGGATTCGAGCAGAATAAGTAAGATTGAAGCTCTCCTCGAACTATTTCTGATGATTGAGCCTTTCCTGAGTCCCTCGGAGCGAAGGTTTAAGCAGGTAGCATGGGCCCTCTGACTTCCAGCTATGTGTTGTGCGGCTCTCGCGAAGCGAATGAAGTGTTAAGGTGCTGGTGATGTTATAGATCGAAGCTCTACTACTTGCTTTTGTCTTTTCTTTGGTGATTCCAAACCAGGTTGAGAGCGTCAGCTTATCCACCTAAACCACTCACTTCTACTCTTGTCTTGCCGTGGAAAAAAGCTGTTGTATCAGATTCCGCTTTGTGAGCAGCATCCAGTACCGAATCTAGAAAGAATTCTAATTTCCACATCTCCCTTGAAGACATCTCTCTAATTGACTCTATGAAGTACTGTAGTGAGTCTGGCTATGGTTGTCTTGGTTTACTTCTTCCATGACGAAAATTCCATTAGAAAACGGGCAAATACCATTCGACCAACAAAGTCAAGGACTTCGTCTTAGTCTGTCTACTTTAAGTCGATTGAAGAGTTCTTTCGAGTTTTAGATCGAACGAATCCATTGACATAAATAGTTCTCTAAAATGGAGTTATTGAGGTCCTGGAGGACTAACAGGGCGAACTGCTAGTTTTCGAATACGAGATATTCACCCTAATCACTATGGTGATATTTGCCTAATTGACACATCTAAGGGAATCAATGTTGGGTTTATTGGATCCTCAGCAATTCATGTGAGGATGTGTCATTGGGGATCTCTAGAAAACTCACGACCATTGATTGACGAGGGCCGTTCCCTTACCTTATAATGATGAGTCATCTCGAGCTGATTAACAGTCAACCCTCCCTTGCTGAATGGCATGTTAACTTTCTTGAAAGTGACAAAAGAAAAAGTCCATTCTGGACCTAAGCAAATGCTTTTGACATCTTATCTTATTCGCATCCGCTTTTCAGGTTTGACATGACATTAGAGCTCTAGTCCTCTTTGTATTATGAATTATCTCTCTGCCTTCCGATCCTGTAGTAGGAAGGGTTGCTCGCTTCCTGAAGTGAGTTATTTACTATTGTCGTTTCGCTTTACCGGTGAGCTACTTAGACGAAAGGTCGACCTCACCCTCGGTAAACCAAACCAGAGAAAAGTAATGAATCTTTTTCTTTTTATTTCTAATAGGCTACTGGACTTTCGTCATCTAGGGTGCAACATTCGGGCCGCTTAAATCATTCTACCTTAATTTATTTTATTCAAAAATTGACAAAAATTTATTATTATAAAGATGCTAAACTATCACCTATCTCTATGAAGAAAGCTGAAGCCCAGGTTATGAGACGAAAACTCGAATTTCAGAGCAGCAGTCATTAAACATAAGCTTAAATCGGATAACAATTGTAATTTCCCCATAATAAAAACTTCATGAAAAAATGTCTTCCACTCTCTAACATCGAGTCATTTGACTAATTAGTCGTGTATTTGCTCTTATGCTCGTTTAAACATATAGAAATAGAGTAACCTGTAGGGGAAAAGTAGTTTGTGTATACTAAAATATTAGTTGGAAAAATACATGTTTTGATGTCACAGCATAATGTGGTGATCTTCATCATCATGACAATAAATTAAATCGAAGGTACAATTTGTATCCGAGACAAATGTACCTGAATTTGAAAAACATTATGGTTTTATGTTTTTATTTTTCCATCCATTTCCCGTAAATACAATTTCCCCTCCTTAAACTTGTATTCATCTTCAGACCATTTTCGTATAATCTCACATGAAACATGAAGTGGATAATATTAGCATAGACATGCCAGATGGAACATTCTATGCAACTTGAGGTCATAACTGCTGTATTTCCCAGAAACTAACAGGCAGACGCGTACGTTTGACAAGTCTTTTCTAACCCATTCAACCTGCCGGAGTTTTACCAGATTTTCCAAAATATCATGCTATTAAATACTTCACGTTCAAATCGATTTATATACCAATATTTAGCTCTCACATATACAGCTTCACATCGAAAAACCATTAAAGAAAAATCATGAACGATCTACTGTCCCGATCGTTCTCCCGGGGAGAAAACCAGTCCCCGCCGCCGAATTCCCATACCATAGAGATGAGCAGCTCTGCTACCGGAGAAAACCTCGACAGATTTTTCAAGGATGTGGAGGTAATCAAAGAGAAGCTACAGGACCTGGAGACCCTGTACGGCCAGCTCCAGGCCGCGCACGAGCAAAGCAAGACCATGCACAACGCCGGAGCCATAAAGAGCCTCCGGTCACGTATGGATTCCGATGTTTCTGCCACTTTGAAAACAGCGAAACTCATTAAAATGGGCCTGGAAGAGCTAGACGCCTCGAACACAGCGAACCGTGGCGTACCTGGATGTGGCCCTGGAAGCTCATCGGACCGGACTCGAACTTCTGTCGTCAATGGTCTTAGGAAGAAGCTCCAGGGAACTATGAATAAGTTCAATGAACTGAGACAGAAAATGGGTTCCGAGTATCGAGAGACTGTGCAGCGGAGATACTACACGGTGACAGGGGAGAACCCGGATGAGAAAATCTTGGATAGATTGATAGAGACAGGGGAGAGCGAGACTTTTCTGCAGAAAGCGATACAACAACAGGGGAGAGGGCAGGTTTTAGATACTATATTGGAGATTCAAGAGAGGCATGATGCGGTGAAGGAAATAGAGAGGAATTTGAGGGAACTGCACCAAGTTTTTTTGGATATGGCGGTTTTGGTTCAGAGCCAGGGGGAGCAGCTGGATGATATTGAGAGCCAGGTGAATAGGGCTAATTCCTACGTCAGGGGGGGCGCTAAGCAGCTTGAGGTAGCCAGGAAGCATCAAAAGAACACCAGGAAATGGACCTGCTTTGGGATTTTGCTCTTGTTAATCATCATCTTGATCGTCGTTCTCTCGCTTCGACCGTGGAAGTGATCCATGACCTCGGAATGATTGTGAGTGATTGCGGTTTATTTATGTTTGTAGATGTTTTATTGGTTTGCTAAGTATACGTTTTCGTATTTTCTTATGGGCAAAGAGAGACTTTGAAGCTCTCGCAAGGTGGCTACTTTATCCATGCTTATACAAATTTTTTCGTCGTTGTTTGTTGAAGAAATGTAACTGCGTGCTATGCAAATGAATGATGACTATATTTTGGCGTTGAAAGACCAAATCGAACAATTCAACAATTTTAACGACACTGAAATCTATTATTATATGATAATGTCAATATACAGTAAAAGAAACTATATCTCTGACCAACGGTTGGAACTTTGAGTTAAAACTGCTGCAGGCATCTCCTATTGTGCAAGAATACATACAAGAAACAGAAGCGTGTTACTATGTGAATGAGTACAAGCTCTATTGACAGACAGTTTGGTTTATAGCGACTTCACATGTACAAGCACCTGCGCTGCGTACATGGTTCTCCTGGAAGAAGCATTAGTGGACTGATATGGCCTCAATCTCACGTAAATGTGACAAAATGTGTAGATTGATAAAAACTTGATATAAATTTCCCTGCCACAGTGAGAATCGAATAGTAGGACTCATCTAAAATTAATGTCTCAAATTTAGCTCATGCAAAAGAATGACAATATAACATCCCTCAACGACATTCAAAAAGAATTATAAATCATTGTTTCATAGAAGAGGAGAAAACATAGAAATTGGCGACTGGAATTCAAAGTGTACATAACGTCCAGAGTTCAAAATGAAAAAATTACAGGTGGTTCGGCTGTAACTGGCTTAATCGGAGTACAACGTTTTGATAGCATTGGTCAACCATTATTATTCAGTTCTGTATTTCTAAATTCTATTTTGCTACAAAAATAACATGGAACCATCGTGTTTTGTGATTGCAAGTAAACATAACCACTAAAATAATTCACATTTCAAATTAGGAACTTACAGATAAATGTTAATCTTTTTGAAGCACTGTGATATGATAAGAATGGCCCTGGCAAGTACCAGATGACACTCTTGACTCGTTCTCAGTGACTCCGTTACCACCAGCTGGCAGAAGATTCCAGTGCAATGAGTAATTTGATAAATCATATGTACCGGGAGAAAATACACATATCTGGAGAGGAACTTCAATGGAAGACAATTGGTCAAGGTTGAAGCGAGTTGAAGTTGATCCTGACCAAATAAAAGGTGAAACGCTCTCAGGCAATATGGTCTTGCCAGCTCGAGTTCCCATTACATCAGATGCTCCTTTAATGTCTCCTGAACGAGATATATCGTACCAACCCAATTCATTTCCAGAAATTGAAGCAGAATTGCTGACTGCGTTGATGGGAGTAGAATCGTGGGTGGTGAATCTAACTGATACATTATCCTCTGAGGAGTTGTGCACGGTAATTTTAAGATTTATTTCACAGATAGCAGCAGAAAAGTCGTGCCTCACTATCTGGGGGCCATTCATTAGCCATGATATTGGGGTTGTACGAGCAATTCTGTGGCATAGACAGAAACAGGAGGAATAAATAAGTAAAACATTAACAAGGCAAAAATGAGGCTTGAAAATGCAGTTGCTGGAAACTTCGTTATTCGTCAGCTGAGAATTAACTCTATGACAAAATGGCCGTACCTGCAATGGCACGTGTAATAAGTGAAAATTTCTTTGGACCTTGAGACCTCTGGATCACGATCCCTTTGTGACTCAGTAATCAAGATGAAGTCAACTGTGTTTTCATGATCCTAATCCATCCAAAAGAAAAAAACAACAGTGAAATTCCTGTTATAAGATGGTGTACAAACAAAAAGCATTCACATTTTTAACAAAGATCAAATCAGCAAAAGCATTTATTGAAGGCTTCAGTCAAGCATGTGGTTCCACTATGTATCCTATTGTTACAATACACGCCGTCCAGAAAACCAAAATAAAGAGAAAAGGAGGCACTTATTTTACACTCTACTTTATGCCAGCCTATATTAATACAAAATATTCATCTGTGCCACTCAACCAAATTTGAGATACGAAGAGCATCTCTTTCAAAAAAAAAAAAAGAGAGGACAAGCAAACCATATTTTACAATTTGGAACATCTCATTCATGTTACATACAATAAAAACTCAGCACTGACGATTTAATTAAGGATGAACACAAGTATGTCAATGCCAACGATAATTCAGCATGACAAAATAAAAGGCGAAGACAGTAACCTGGTCTGGTCTTTTCTGGTGAACTTTTTCATGATGGTGGAATATATTAAACGGCGATATCGACGTATCATACAACCGTTTGGAATCCCTAGCACAAAGTTTTACATCTGCCCTGCCTGAAGTGGAAAGAGAAGATACATTGTCTTCACCAGTCACTCTTGTCTGAAATTTTTGTGTCCACAAATAACTTAATATGGGAACTCGAGAAAATTAATAAAAAAATGAGTAGTAGGTCAAATGTCAAAATAAGATGAAAAACTTAGTAAGAATAAAATGGAGAGAGGTGCTTATTGGGGTCAACACTATCAGAGTATTACATTATACATCATTATAAAAAAAATTCAACAAAAGAAACGTAGGATATTGAGAGTATTTCATTACTCAGTTTCCTATCAAATCTTGATAACATGGACAGCTGATTGTATATGCACATATTAGGTTATTTCTGTTTTCAGGAGATTTGATTGGTTATCTTTCCTTCAAATAAAAGCACTTCTTCAAGAAACAATAAGACAAAAAATTGCAGACAGCTCCAGTCTGGATTATAACTTCACAGCTTTGATACAATGATGATTAAGCAATGAAACACCTCTAGCAAATCATCTCTCTCAAGGTAAATGTACGTGTACAACCACATGGCTAAGCTCTAAACTGTTTGAAGCTACTATCTATTTGGTGTCCAAACTTATGATACCGCCTAAAAATATTATCTAAAATTTGACATACAGCAACAGAGTAAAGATTCTGAAACTGGATAGGCACAAATCAGTAAACTGTAAACCCAACAGGAATATTTTCAAAAGGAATCTCAGCAAGTCACTCCAAGAAAACTTCCGACTTTGACACAAACCTTTAGCTTGAAAAAGCATGACAAAGCCTGTCCAGCCATTAAGACATCCGAAGGAAAGCCAGAATCCGTTGATTGAAGTATTGTGAGTTCCCACTGGTATCCAACACATGATAATTGGTTAACTTGGAAACTCTCTGAAGTGGTTCTGTTGATAATATCCATCCGCACAAGGAACTCATGCAATCTGGAAGGACAAGGGCTGAGTTGAAATGTCACTTCCAGAGATGGAAGTACCTAAAAATTCTCAGATGATAAGAGCAGAAAATTAATTATATATGCTGTTGGAGATATCTACTAGTATCATCCTAATTTCAATTGGCTAATAAATTAACGATCACCAAGTAGCTTCCATATATTGATTGATTAGTCATACCAAATGCGAAAACATACTCTCAGATATTCAAGTGAGTTGCATGCTGCAGATACAGCTTTAAATACAGCAACAATAAGTTCATACTTCTTTTTAAAACGCACCTTCAAATTGTAATACATTCTTAAAGTTCGATATATTATGAGAGTCGATTTGTCTTCCATCTCATAGTAAATGGTTATGTAGAGCGAAACATTTCCAGCAACAGCTGCTCTAAACCAAAGGGGCCACACTAATGGCTTTTCCCAACAAATTGGTTCAGTCTGGGAAACAAAAAGTTTAAATGTGAAAACAGAGTAAAGTGAATGTGCTAGATATTGCAGATTAAAAAAAAAAGGCGAGCCCAGTGACCTCAGGAAACACAAATATACTATTTGTATCTTTAGGAGTATCCAGATAAGTAGAATTTTGTGAATCTGCTTGTTTTTCAAGACAAGTTGGGAATTCTTGCTTTATAACTTCCTGATCTGCGATGTTAATAAATCTTGGATGACTGACCCGCAATTTCAAACTCTGCAAACAGAGAAAATCAGAATAAGTTAATAAAGATAGCATCTCCTCAATTCAGAGCAGCTGGACATCTGTCTCTACGTAAACAAATTAACCAGGGCATACTAACAAACAATTATGAACTCCTCCAATACCTGGATCAAATGGATAATTATATGATAGCAATTAGTCTAATCCTCATGAAAAAGATATATGATGGAGACCACATGGATTCTTCAAAGGACAGAAGAGAAATAATGAACGGACTTCAATCAATAAGACTAAGGCATGGTTTTGACAAGCATCAGGAGTTTAACAACATGCAAAAACCATTACAGAGGTGGTAAGTTTTAATCATTTCGGTGAAACAAAGAAAACATATTAAAGATGAAGAAATGACTGGTGGAAGGAAGTAACCAACTTTGGAATGGATAATCATTCTGTGACAATCATCATTAATATCAGATTTTGTGCCTCTCATCGTTTCACTGTGAAGTCAAAATAGTTGGTGCGGGTGTGATATGTCGCACTAACCACCATATAAAGCAAGACTTCAAAAGTAATAAGTACCAAACAATCCATAATTTAAAACAATCTACCACATGAAAAACATGACAGAAGATCACAGATCCAAAATGTTGAATTTAAACAATCAATCAACGGGCATAATTTTACACTTGAAATTACTTTGGTTCTCCATGTAAACTGTAGCACTGAATAAATATAAGAGAATCGAGAAAAGTAAAAAAGAGAAACAACAATACCTTCACAGATATTTTTGATGGATTTCTTATTTCCAAAGTAAGGCAACGAATGTCCCCCTCATAAACTGTTTTAGGTAAGTCGTGAATGACGCCATGAAGTCTGGGTAGGTTCTGGATATCAAACAAGTTTTAAGCAGATAAGCAGAAAATAAGAAATTTCTAACAATTTGACAATCCAGAATCAAGAAAATAAAAATTATGCCACTCCAAGAAAAATAAAAACGGCTGTACCTTTATGACCAGGAACTTAAGGATTCCTTTGATTGATTGCTTTGGTTTCCTTTTACCCTTAACTTTCTTTCTAACAACATCGGAATCAAAGTCACAAACTCCAACCACTGAACCAGAGAGTTTCCACCTAACACCAACTACTTTTAGGGTGCCTTCTACTTTGGGAGTGACTCTTAGCTGAACCTGAAGAGCAAAGAAAAAAGAGCTTGATAACATTTATAGTGCCACTAAACAACAGGTCAACCTGAAGAAACAAATTGAAGTGCTTATTACAGAGACAATTTACTATGCATCAACGAGTGAGAAGTGTGGTGATAGACATGGGACACAGTTAAAAAGATACATTTAGACATATTTATCTGTTCTCTAATAGCTAAAACATTTTCATGTAGAGATAATTCGGTTTCAGACATATTCTTACTTTGATCCTATGTTCAATGTGTCAATTATCAAAATTATGGTTGCTTTAGATTCTGAGTTACTGGAAAGCTTCAACTTCAGTTTCTTCAGCATTAAATATTTCGAAAAACTATATACCATTGAAACTGATCAAGCAACAGAAAAAAGGCAAATCGAGTCCCATCTCCAATCCTTACAACAAGTATGTCCATCTTTTAGAAAGTGATTTAACCGGAAGGAAATTATGCTCAAGAGAGCACAAAATGAGCTCTTATTGATGTCCATCAGTGTTCCTTTGAAGCCCGCTAAATTCATAAAGAACCGCTCTTTGTTATCCTTTCTAAAGAAAGTTTAGCTTACACATTTACGTATGATTCTCAATAGATTTATTTCTAGACATTTCATGAGACTCGACCTAGGTTGTCTCGGAACCATGAACCAAAACCGTCTCGAAACACTTTTTTGGGTTTTCACATTAAAATCATAACTGGCACCTAGGAGATATGATTCAGTTCCGGTTCATAAAAAAACTGAACCAAACTATGAGAGACTATTGCGTGAAATTACTAGATTCTTTTTACATATAAAAATTTATTTCCAAGGAATAATCCAAAACAGGTCTCTGTCTTTGAGATGTTGAATGTTGAAACCAACCATCTCCAGAGCGTGCTTTGCTCGGAAAATGTTAACATTAGGTCAAAAAGAAGAGTTTACTGGAACCTGAATATTAGAGATACTTAAGGGAAACAAAGTTACAAATTCAATGCAGTATTCTGCAAGTGAGTTTCTTCAAGTTGCATCAAAATAGCACCTCTCACATAAGGAGGAAATTTAATTCACTTTTTTCCCAGTTTACAATGATACTGTGGGAATGACTACCTGCTTCCCTCTGTCCTCCAGTAAATATATATTATATAATTATCCTTGTTAATCGATGAGTATCCCGGGGCACAAAGGGATGACGGTAAGGCTTTCTGTTATTGTTGCAGCCTGCAGTGTTTTTGTACACCTTTTCATGAGAGTAAGTATAGTTTTCTTTTCTTTCATTTTTTGTTTTTCGTTTTGAAATCTGATGTTCTTGGACCATGAAAAACAGGAATTATGTTAAATATTCATCAAAGTCTCAGACATTTGACATAAGGCATCCAAATAGGGTCAGAGTATAAATAAACCTAAGATGGAGTAAATGAGTCATATGAACTATACTTTAAAATCCCCACATTTTATTACAAGCAATGCTCACCGATATAGTTTCACCACCTTGCATCAGAATGTCAACTTCAGATAAGGTAAAGAAAGATGCATCTAAGCTCTCATCCCTGCATCGGGAAGATACGTATAATTAGCGAAAGTCCTACACAGCATGCACATTGTAAAACCAGGAAAAATTAAGAGGGACCACAATATTTGCATCTAACTTACCCACTAGTTGATACTGCTCTCATTTCCAAGGCATTTTGATAGTCAATTAAAGTGCTACTTGAATCTGCATTAAGTAGGCCCACGATAGTTATGTTGATGAATGTTGTCAATTTTCACTTCAGTTATAAAGACTGATAACGTAAGAAACATAACCAAATCTAAGAGGGCAGGCACTCATCAAATCAACATATAAATATGAGAGGTCTTGAAAAAATAGAAACCGGAGACTGACTTACAGTAGGAAATTACTATTAAAAAGTTACCTGATTCTGTTCCATTAGATTCTGCGGAATACTCGCACATTAGCGAAACATTTGAAATGGATAGAGGAATTTGAAGTGGGTTTTTAAAACTCACATCCACCTTTATCGACTCTGAAAAGTCATGGAAAAAGTATAAAATGTTCACAAGCACCCTACAACATGTACATATCAACAACAAAAGACAAAAATCCGTTATGTACTATTCAATCATTGCATGAGCCATGAAATAACGAATAGGTTGCAATAAGACCAAAAAAAAAAATGTTTAGTGCAGCTAAAAACTATATATGCTCCAGAGAAAAGTTAGCTGAAACGTGCAAAAATATTTAACAGTAAATCTTCTACTCTGGACGCCCAGGCTAAGAGACGATAAGTTTTGGTGGATGGAATTCTGGATTCAGGTAGTGATCATGTATAAGAATTTTAAGATAGAAATATCTGAAATAAAGGTCGAAAGGTTGTTAAGTTCATCCACAGGTCAGAACGACCAGATAAAATCTTTTCAATCTATAAGAATGTGTTTGGATGGAATGATTTAAATTTGTGAGAGGATATCTGAAATGCACGGATTTCAAAAGACTAGATTGGGAACTTGGAGAATGAATTTAAATTAAAAAAATACCCGGTCAAGGCTCTCATGTCCTTCATTTTTATTTGAGTCAGACACAAAATACATTTGAGATGTGGATTTGAATTAAATCCCACTCAAATCCTTTAATCCAAATGCAACTTATGTGAATATGAAAGACAACTATTCACCATCTCCATAGGAGCTTCCAAAGTGCTGCAAACAATTCTAAACCAAGATATGCTGTCTACCAATATTTTCACATTATCTCCCTGTGCTTGGCAAAGGCAATTCTCCAGAAAAACAAATCATGAACTCAGCGGCATAACCACCAAAAAACTATGTTATCTATGATTTGGTCCTAGCAATAAGTCTAATCACTGCTAAAGTTTAAACTTTAGAATTAACTGATCTGCAGGACTAAAGCACTCTCAAACATAGCCTCACGTGTTAGTTAAAGGCAAATGATGTTAAACTAAAAAGGAAGTGTGAACAATCAAAGATTTTTGCTACGTCCTGGAAATTATTAGATCAAGATCCAACAAAGTCATGCCATCAATCCTAACTACAATCTAGACACTGTCCCCAGTATCGGTGGAATATGTGTAGAAAAAATTGACCCAATATATCCAACAGCCTCGGCAACTAGACCACAATAATAAATTCATACCTCCAGAAACACATACATTAGATTCCTTGTAATTTTTTGGTATGACCTTTGGTTGTGACTCCAACCAGTTGGTCCTAATGACTGACAATGATGGTATCATGTCCTCCTCCAACGACTGCCATAAACTTTCTTCAATGTTTGCCTAAAGTCCAGCAAATCGGGAATACAAGCATCAATAAAAACATGCTCCGAGAAACAGCTAGACTTCAAGATTGGATATATTATAAAATTCATTACAATATGTTGAAGCAAACCCTTCAAGGCAACCACTGGTAGGGCAAAGCAAATTTCCAACATAGAGTTAACAATTGAAAGAGAGACATTCAAGTATTCATTGAAAATAGACAAATGAATGCAACAGCTCTAAACCAGTATCACCATTTGATCACCAAATACATCCTTGGACTCTAGGGCATTGTGGTGATACTGAAGGACTATCATGAGTCACTACTACATAGAGATTCCAAAAAATGTTTCATCCAAAGCAATCTTAAAATATAGCATATGGTTACCCAATCGTTGGCAACTTTCAAAACCAGAGAATATGCCAGCTACAACCAAAAAGACTGAAAATAACTCAGGCCAAAGTCAATCACAATGGAACAGCACTTGAAAAATTATATGTATTATGATTTCAAAGAGAGATCTTCTATATGATGTGCTTAGGTGCACCGAATGAATCTATTAGGGCTCACAAAATAAAACCAAGCTTGAAATAATGGTCCGTCTGTCTTTGGAATGATCAGCTTACATCATCAATAACAAAGTTATACTAACCCTCTCTCTCACATCAATAACGATTGGGCCAATGAGCCTGATGACACCCGAATGAAGCCAAGAATTCCTAGTGGATATAGTTCAAAAGCTGGAGTATAACAAAGACTCGGGAATAGTGGATGAAAAACAAGAATGATATTAGAACTAAAAACAGTTCATCAGCCATCAAGTCAGCATACTGACAAGAAACACACATAGATCAGATATGGTACAATCAAAAACAAGTAAACCCACCACCAGCTTCTTGTTAAGAAAACTGCGAACTAACTTACTGCTGCAGGTGACGCAAAAGTTCGATGATCTTCAAAAACAACTTTAGTTAAAGGAAAGTTTATGAGAGGTAACTGAAGCCTGAAGATCTCAAAAGTTTTTCCAGTTTCCTACAATGAAAAAAAAGTAAAAGAAAAATATCACTACAGCAAGTATGAGCATAAAGGAAGAAAGCAAGGGTGAGGGTGAATATAAGTCTCGAGTTGAATAAGAAGAGGATCGAGCAAAGAACACTGAAATTTCAATTCTAAACAACTAGCTGAATAGAGCTTTCATCAACTCAGCTTTTGTATCGTAGTAAAAAGAAATTGAATAACACATGAAGCTCAATAGTAAAATGAGAGGAAAGTTTTGACGTAGAATTTCAAGTCGCATCAACGACTAATAATTAGTATTCTTCATCGAGCGTGAATAGAAAGGAGGCAATGGCCTAAACTTCATTTACAGGATTATTATCATTGTCAGTTGCATATGTGACAAAACAATCTACTTTTTAGTTAAACTGTTTTAGAAGAGTTGAATTTTTGGATTAGACCCCATGAAGTTGTTACCAACCAGCAACAGGAAAGAAAATGGAAAAAAAGGAAACATGGATGGCCAGATGGTAGAAAAACAGTTCAAGAGAACAAAGCAATTTAGCAGCAGACACCTGAATAACTTGAAAAAATCCCCTTAAAAATAACTCTTGAGTCGCCCTGGGTTGATGACTACATGCCAGGATCTGTAACATATGTTTAACAGCCTCACCAAAAATTCCAAGAAATGCATACCACCTGAAACATGAATGAAGAATGAAAAAAAGAAAATCTACAATCACCAATCAAGATTGCAGACTTCCTTACTTTCCAATATGAAAATGGACATGATCCCTGATGTGCACCCATGCAGAGCCTTTGAAGACAGAAAGAGCACCTTTATATGTTCTGATTGCGTGTTTTATCTGATAAAAGACGAGCCAACACCTTTTTCAGATCATTGCCAAAACCGTGAAGTATGAATTGCATAATTTTGTAAGAACCATCACCTGACCACATTTCTGGTAGAGATCTCCGGAAAGAACAAGATGAAAACCATACTTCCGTAGCATGATTGGTGTGGATAGCAAGTAGCAGTAGGATGCTTGCTCAAGCATAACAGCTGAGTGCAGGGGTTCCTAAAAAATGGTGTGCTTCAGGAAGAAATTTTAGACTTTCTCATCAATGCAACTGTCAAATCATGGGCATTACCTCACCAGAGATACGAAAATAGACACCTGCAGCATCCTTGTACTGACTTCTAGCCTTTAACATTTCTGCCCACCAAAGGCCACAACGTGTTGCATTTCTCATGCCAGATGGGACTTTCTGAAATTAAAAGCTTAAGTCTGTAAAAAATTTCAGATTCTTGACAACCGAATTAAATGCAACAAATGAACCTTCTGGGTCTAGCCATGATATCACTTAAAATCAGCCTAGACATCATTTCACTCCATCAATGCATCAAAACAAAGATTGAAAAGAGATCTTTGAAATCTAAACCCAGCAGAGCTCATATTTCAGATCAAAAAGTTAAAATCTCCACCCAACACAATTCCGAGAGGCTACAGTTACCACCTGAATTCACAAATCTACAAGTTACAATTGTTTGATGTTCAGAACAAAATTCATATTTTTGACCAAAGTCCAGATCAGAAATCTAGCGAAGTAAAATGACCTAATAAACTACCACAACTGTCCCAAAGCAAGATCCACCAAGCTGTAGGCTGAATATTTTAGTGACAATTAGAAAGCTTTCTCATATGTATATGCAATATTCCCCACATGCTATCTTTTACGAACATGTGCTGGCCAAGCAGAACCCTGAGAAAAATCTTAATTTTGAAGAGGGAAAACTAATACATTACTTCAACAAAATCCGAAATGCAGCAACTTAAGCTTAAGAATACCAAATAAGTTCTGAAAGCATTTTCCATGCAGTACTCGGCATCTTTTCTTGACTGATCCAACATAAAATAACATAAACCCATCATTTCCTGTAAAGCATTCAAAGTCAAAATTAATACAGTATAGAAAGAAGAGACCAGACGAGTCCATGGATTTAGTCACTTTTATAGTTTGATGATTGATGATGCAGAAAATACAGGAGGATACATAATATCATGTTGCAGCATCAAAACCATTAAATAATCCAAAATTGAAATTGTTCATGGAACTGCTCATGGAACAAACCAAGCAAACTTCTCCATGGAAAAAAGTTTCCGAGCAACGGTCAACTATTATTATTACTGAAAAAATGTGCAACTTTAAATAAGATGGTTTGAAAAACACACCTTCAACAAAACAAATTTGTCTCGGCAGATAATTCAAAGAAGTGAGGAAAAGGTACAGATATGACATCAAGAGCCAATAGGCAGCATTTAAGTGTAAATAAAAAAGAGCAGATTTATCACAATGAAGAAATCTTGTCAAATAGCTGCTTCAAAGGTGCAAAATCAAATATTGAGCCGAAGTCAATGTGACGCAGCTTCATTTACTTATCTTTGTTATACTCCTCCATTCAAAATCGCGATCTGTTAACAATGTAACTTTTGGTAAGAAAAGCAACTTTGTTACTCAAGAGTCCTTTCTAACAAACTTGATATGACCATGCAATACTCTTAAGTATTAACATCAGTAAGTACAATGTTATTGCCTCATTACAGTTGAAATCCCATCATATGTTCAACAATCTAAATTACAGTTCTTTTCAGATATGTCAGAAATCAAACAGACAAACCCAATCCTGTTCTTAAATGTGGAATGGTCTGAGCTACAATTTCTTTCTTCGGAAGTAGTAAGGGAAAAAAACAACATGAAATACATAGGTTCTAGTATTATAGTTTACAGAAAAGTAATGTAACAGAAAAATAAGTATCCAACCAAGAGAATCTAATTAAAAAGACAACTTTTTAATATGGATTGAAAGCTAAAAATAGAGCATAAAGCTTCTAATCAATTATGTGATAATAAAACAAGACAAACTAATATACAAGAGTAATATAGGGCACAGTAGATTGCCAAAAATATAATACTGAAACTTCTACCTAAAACAAAAATTACATGCTTATTGTACCTGAACACCAGCAAAGCGCGTCCATGCTTTGTCAAGCTTGTAGTCCGTAGAAATAAGTCGATAGTTTGACAAGGCAAGTTCATAATCTTGTAACATGAAAGCATAGTCACCCAAAACTCGTATCTGAGATTCTATGGAGCTAAAAGTGTACCTTCAGCAGTGATTAAACAAACAAATGATAGAGCAAAGGGAAATGAAGAAGGTAGCATTCATATGCCCAAAGAAATATAAGGCAATAATTTTGAAGATTAGACATACGTTGGTCCATTGTGCTCATCTGGTGCATCTTCTTTCCCTTTTCTCCACCACAGGTTTTTTATTTGATTTCTAAATCCCTTCCTTGTGACGGAGACCTGGTGGAATAAAGAATGTATTGTAGTAGAACAAAAGAAAACATGACAAATAATTTGATATTGAACCAAACTAATACGAATGCTGAAGTATCTTGCTGTGAGATGTATATACCTGCTGATTGAGAACACGTATTTTTAGTTCCATGTGAGGAATGATGTGCTTAGAAGAGAGATCTTGCACTGTAGTTCTTAACTGCAGAGTTCAAATAAAAAAAATGGCTGATCCACTTATTGACAGATAAGAATTCCAAAAAGTAACCTTAGCCGGGTGAAGTAAGTACCTCTCCTATATCATCCATATTAAGGAAGCCAACAAACTGTTGTTTATGTGAAGTATGATTTTTCTGTATGCCAGCAAGTTTAACTATAAGAGAGGCGAGGAGGAAATAATAAATGTCAAATTTCAGAAATTTTCTCACATAATCTGCCCATGGATTTTCTTGATGTTCTTCTAAGCCATCCAGAGACGAGTTAATACACAACAAACGACAATCCTTCACACCAAATGTTCTCCTCATTTCTGTCAAAATACTGGTAGCTCTGCAGTGAAAAAAACATGATGATCCAAAATCCTTAGTTTTAGATAAAGCTCCTCAACAGCAGAAAAATGAAGGAGCCTCAGACCACAGGCATGCTCCAGATAAAAGTGAAAGGAACAGATACTACAGTGCCTTTCTTATGTTTCTTAAACTTTCTCAATGAACTTCACTCTATGAGCTATTTGGGGTACATTCTTGCTCTTGACACCATTTACTATACCACGCCACTCAGTATACCATCATAAAAATATTCACGCTCGATCTCAGGTATTAGCACTATGATCTCCATTTCGACCAATCGGAAGTTGATAGTAAATGCGTGTGACTAATAATTGGGTTGATAAAACTAACTGTGCTAATCTCGGAGACATCACAATTACTAGATACAATTCTCCCATGAGAACTAAATATAATAGAGCCAAGATGAACTATGATGCTTACAAAGTTTATCTCTGCACTTCTCAATATAATAATTCCGGGCGACTCCTAGTTAACTCAGTGATTCCAACTTTCAGGTTCTTCGTTCATATAATTTCCTTCCCTTATCCACCGACACTTTATGTTAACTAAATTTAGTAAGGGATTTTTCACTAGAAAAGGAACTTAAAACAATGTCTAGGTTTCTCACTTCTGAAGGAAAATTCAAGCCTTTGCAGATTCATTACTGAAGACACATCAGACACAAAGTCCAGCGAGTATGATATTGTAAATGCAAGAATTCATCTGTCCTATTCACCTAAAGATCCCCCAAGATCGTTTTTGTGTTTGCATAGATCAATTGTTTTTTAAATAGTACCCACCTTCCCTGTGTTATATGCAAACAAATTGCATTGAATACTGAATTGTGTTTCACAAAATGCATCCAAAATAAGTCCATTCAGTTATGGACATAAAAGTATTTGAGGATGATACAAAAGAATAAACAGGAGTAGGTTGAATTTTACTTCTCTAGCATGCCAGTGTCATTATCATGCACCAACAAGAAATACTTCAAAATCTTCGGATCCATGGCACCATCATTAAGGAGAGAAGGCAACTGGTTCGTGTTGAAGAGGTCAACAAATTTGTCAATAGGATCTATATCCTTCGAAGAGACGGCCACGAGGCCTATTCACATGGGCGAAAAAGGCAGAAAGATAAGAAAAAAGTTTAAGAGGAACCTCTAGCATTTAAAGACGCCCAACTAGTTTTCAACCGAGCAAAGTGATAAAAGTCCAAGAAAACATATTGTTCAGAACAATATGTAAAATGTAGCAGAAACTGCACATCTTACATGCCACAGGATGATCGAAAGCTTCATGGTCTGAAAAGGAGACTGTATCCACTAGCTCTTTATTGAAAATTTGAAACCACGATGGCACAAACTCCAGCTCAGAAGCTGTAAGATTCTTTCAATCTTTTAATATCAAATGCACAAGTATACCATTTCGAATAAAAGATTGTATAAAGACCTCAAAGGTGGATACATCCAATTCCTAATCTAATCATAATTATCAACTTAACATCAGACTCTCAGGTGCAATGTTTCTACAAAATGTCAAGTGTAACATGCATAATCACAGGCACACATCCAGGCTGCATCCATCAACTCATTTTCTTCTGGCTTAGATGCAAAAGCATTTCCAGTGTCCAAGTTACAGGGTTTACAACTTACTTGTAACTGCATTCCTAATTTCTGGTGGGTCTGAGCACAAATCAGAAATATCTTTATCTCCCGCATCGGTGATTGCTTGTTTTAACCTCTCCTTAGCAACCTAGATGGAAAGTTATAAGTTTATTAAGCAAAGGTGGAAGCATCAAACCATATCATACAGCATCCATACCACAACACCCAAATTGACTTATTAACGACAAAAGTAAGAGAAGAATAATATAATGTTATTTTCCATACAATAGCTCAAGCATCCCAGAGGAATCATGAATGCTGTTTAACCGCAGAGTTATAACGTTGTCACATAGGATCAGACCCTAGAAAGGAATTAATATCTCATATTTGCTAAGTACCTCAAATATTTAAAAGCTTTATCTATCTGAACGACACAGGAATATGGGAACACCTGGTTTTGCTAGTACAGTTATACTAAACACTTATATAAGGTCGACCGAAAAATTCTTGCACCTTCAAATTATCATGCGACTTATTTTCTATTAAGAACAGTGTCCAAAATACCCTCAAATTTCTGACCTTTACATTATCTGTTACGCTCTATCATAGCATCATACAATCAACATGTTCACCATGAAATGTACATTAGGAAATGCTAAAAAAATCCGCCCGTTTCGTTGAATCTGATACCGAGCCAATGTGAGACAAAAGACTATCAAAATAAACTGACCTCGACATTTGGCTGCCGTATTTCCCGAAGCATAAACAATCTCAATTTGAATCTTCTTAGCCTGTAAGGCTGATCACTAGACCGTCCTCACTGGCACTGAACATCGACATATGAAATAAATCAATATACCCAATTCCACAATTCAGCACTTAAAGCTTCGTGGACTGTACCATCGATATTGTTGAAGTAGCAGAAAGGGTTTAGCATTTCAATGAAGGAGAGTCCATTCCGGCGGCAGGACTCCTCAACGAGCGGCGTTCGAAGGACCATGACCGCCGGAGTGATCTGGTCCAATAGCATCCTGCCAAGGGTGGTGTTTGCCGGATCCACCATCTTCCCAGGATCCGACCCGAGTTACAGTTGCCCCGGTGTCTTTCAAATGGAACCAAATAGGGAAGATTTTGATGTCTTCAAACTTTGGTTGCCGAGAACGAAGAAACGGAGGTGAAAGAGACGGCATTCTTGTGCTCCTGTGGGCTTTTACCAAGCCCATTATTGACGACGTTCCATACTATTAGTAGGTTTGTTTATAGGCCCAAAACTAATGGGTCCACAAACGATGCTCCTAAAGCCCAACAAATCAGCGGGCTTTTAAATCTTAATAAACTTGTTGCCCGTAGTGGGCCATTGCAGTTAATTAATGTCGCCCCGTCTTCTTCTTCCCAACAGCCTGTTCTGCACTCCTTTCTCATTTGCGGTCTCCTTGCCTGCAATTGCTTGGCGGAACTTGTTGGAAGGAAATATTAGTCGAATCTCAACTTTAGCTGACATGTCTCACCGTCCAAACTTCCAAGGAGGTCGTCGCGGCGGCAGTGGAGGCCGTTCTGGAGGGAGAGGTGGAGGAGGTGGCGGCAGAGGTGCGGGTCGCGGAGGGGGTGGAGAGCAGCGATGGTGGGACCCTGCCTGGCGAGCTGAGCGTCTCCGTCAGAAAGCGGCGGAGGTATCATGTTCAGTTTTTTGAAATAGTGAATACGTGGTTTCGAGAGTGCTTGAATAATTTTGAGCTGGAAGGAGATCCCAAGAATCTGATTAATAGGCCTGAATAGAAGTAATTAACTGCTGATTGTATTTTGATGCATCAAGTTTTTAGTTTTGACGCTTGAATTGCATTTCATCATTCAGTTTTAAAGAAAAAGCTCACCTTTGATCAGGACTTGGTTATCTTTATCTCTTAAACCACAAATGTGGTTCCTTTTCCTGTTTTATAAATATGTGGTATGTGAATCGGAGTTTATTCCATTCTCTCTTGATGGAAGTTGAGAATCTGCTTGTGTCTGCGTGCCTCTAGATGGAGGTGATGGACCACAACGAATGGTGGGGAAAGTTGGAACATATGAAGAGAGTAGGCGAGCAGGAGATGGTAATCAGGCGAAACTTCAGTAGAGATGATCAGCAAATCCTGGGTGATATGGCTTATCAATTGGGCCTTTACTTGTAAGTCATATAGTCAATCACAAGTGGCTCCGCTATTGTGTTGAAAAAATTAAGGTCCTTATCCATGTACTTTTGTTGTTATGTGCTTCAGGGAGATTCCTTTCAGAAGTTTGATTTGATTATCCAATCTGCTCAACTTGGACAAAGTTAGATTTAAACATATATAAATTTAGAGCAGATATTTGATGTTTACTGATATTTTAAAGTTTGTTGTACGTAGGACTTCTGGTTATGCACCCTTTCAATGCATTTGTGTGGCCAAAATTTTGTTTAGACCATAATGAATTCATGCAAATGTTCGCTTATTAGAAATCATAAAGTGTATTATATAATGGTTGAATTTGTCCCTTAATAGTGTGTCTGTTCGTCAAGGGTTTTTTTATTTCACGTTGTAGAAAGTAGTGCTGTAAGTTAACACTATGATGTTACTTCGTGGAAAGGAAGTCATGTGTATGGTAAAGGGAAGGCACTTGTTGTGAGCAAAGTCCCATTGCCAAATTATCGTGCAGACCTTGATGAACGGCACGGCTCCAACAAGAAAGAGGTATTGTGTTGCCATTGGAGAAAACAATTTTAGCATGTAGTTCGATTGGTTTACTCATGGACTCTAATCTGAAAACTATCTGAAAATAATTCAGATTAATATGTCCATGGAGACTGAGACAAGAGTTGGAAATTTATTGAATACTTCCAATGGGACAAAACCAGTGGGGAATGATTCTTTTATATCTCCTGATATTGCCACTGTATCCAAAACAGTTGAAATTGGGAGGAATGCACCAAATCCAATGTTGGAGATTGAGACTGGCTTGAATAAACTTAACGTAGAGCTAAAACAGAAACAGGAAAAGATGAGGGTAAATGCATGATGCGCTGAATTTATAGGTTGGTCTTCTTCATAAAGTTTGTGAATCCTGGTCGATTGCCTTTCAGGAAAGGGACAGTGTGAAGGCAATGTTATCAATTAGAGAAAAGCTACCTGTTTTTAAAATGAAATCAGAGTTCTTGAAAGCTGTCGCTGCAGAACAGGTATAATTTTTTACCATATTATCAACCTCATTTGATGAGATAAAGGCTTGTTGTAGTGTTCTTTGCATCTTCTTAGCATAGTATTTCTCGGGATTCATTCGTGGGAAGGGGTTGGGGGATGATATGTATATAAGTGAAACCATGCAGTCATCTGCCGACAAACATATACCAAAAGGTTACAAGAGGTGTATTATGATGGCAGTTGTGTTTCGAAAAAAGATCGCTGGTCAAAGACTTTGTTGGATCCGCACATCGGTGTGAAAAACAATACTTTTACAAGTTATTTTAAATTTTTTTTAGAAAATAGCTTGGACGAGATGTGGAAAGGTGGGAGACTGGAGTTTTTCTGGATGAATTATGCACATAGCAGCTTGACCAGGGGAGATGGGGGAGTTTTTTTTCCTTGATGAACTTGAGCAGATAGTAGTAGTAGTAGTAGCGCCCAACATATCTATTGTTGGTGAAATCTGAATGTCAAAAATTGTTTATGAGGAATGGAGCAATGCAAACAATGGTAGTAGAACTGAATATATCAAATTTTGGTGCAACTTGAAAGTCAAGAATTGTTCAAGAGGGATTGGTGAATAGCTCATTTTAGTCTCTAGGATTAAAAAAGACTTTCCTGGAGTGGAGTGGTTTGAATCCACTACTAAGAGGGCTAAGCTTCCAAAAGGCATGTGTGGCCAGGAGCAGGCTTTCCAGGGTTGAATGTTCTTGCTTCCTACCTCGTCTTCTTCAAGAACATTGTTTGCTTTGCTAGATCACTCAAGAAATCGGTATTTTTCTTTTTTTTAACAAATTACGTTTATTACATCCTCTTAAACTTAGCCTCGAAATGTTGATGGACCCCTTCCGGTCTTGACCTCACCTGATCAACAGGCATTAACAAATAAGTTTATCATTGTTTACTCTTTGTGGCAATTTTTATTAGTTGACTGTTGTAAAATTTCAATATTTATGCAACAAATGGTTGACTTTCCATTTGTTTTAATTTGTACATAGGTGCTGGTAGTTTCAGGAGAGACTGGTTGTGGGAAAACCACCCAGCTTCCTCAATTTATTCTGGAAGAGGAAATATCATCTCTACGTGGTGGTAGTTGTTGCATAATATGCACTCAACCTCGTAGAATATCTGCAATATCAGTTGCAGCTCGAGTATCATCTGAAAGGGGAGAAAAGCTTGGTGAGACTGTAGGTTATCAAATTCGTCTTGAATCAATGCGTTCAGCTGAAACAAAATTGCTGTTTTGCACCACTGGAGTATTACTTCGGCGGCTGGTTTGTGATCTTCATTGGTGTTTCTTGTTGATGCTTCTAGTTTGTTTACTAAAATGTTGGAAATAATCATTCAAACTTGAGTTCCTTTTTTGACAATAAATGCAATTCATTTTTTGACATCTCAGTAAATTAGTCTAAGATATTACAGAGGTATTTTTCAATCAAGATTAGAAACGTCTTGTGCAGGCCACACTGATTATTTTATTTTTCTCTAGAAAATGAGGAATATAATTTTGTCTTCCTTCTGGACAACAGGTCGAGGACCCTATTTTAACAGGAATCACTCATTTGCTTGTGGACGAGATTCATGAAAGAGGCATGAATGAGGACTTTTTGTTGATAATATTGCGTGATGTTCTTCCTCGTCGTGCTGACCTTCGTGTTATCTTGATGAGTGCCACCATCAATGCTGACTTGTTTTCCCGATACTTTGGAAATGCTCCTACTATCCATATCCCTGTATGGCCTAAAATCTAAATTTCTTGGCACTTGTGTATTCAATGTTTCCTTGACGATTTGATTTCTCTCACACACTTTCCTGGAATGATTTTTTTGAAGGGATCAACCTTTCCTGTGAAAGAATTATATTTAGAAGATATGTTGGAGAATACATGCTACTGTATTAAATCAGAGCTCGACAATTCTCCGGGAAATTCAAGAAGAAATGGGCAATTGCAAGGCTCTAAAAAGGATCCTTTGACAGAATTATTTGAGGTATGCTCTGTCATGCTTGATCTTGTTTAATTATATTCCTTATGAGTTTGTTGCATGCTACTCTCATATGGTCTTGTTGATTTTACTATTCATGGTCAAGCCTTGAGAAATCACCTCCAACCATCTGGTGATCTTCTCTACATGAAAATAATTGAATGAATATTCATCCTTCGTCTCTGCAAGCTAAAGCTAGAAGAGCATCAAGGATGACATTTGTGGAATATTGAGAAGCTTCTTTTGTGGGATTAAACTGATATGAAGCACTATCAAATTCTTGTTCTGTTATTGGTTTTTATCAAACATATCCTTTGATATAGTAAAATGTGATTTTGATTGATCTATACGCGTTCTTTTTACTATTTCCTATATTGTAACTCGGAACTACACACGTGTCGATGCCGAAAATGTGTACGCCAATAGTTGCACTCATTTCCCTGTAACACTGCATGACTGTACAGCCCCATCCATGAGTTTGTATTTCAACGCCACATAATTTATAATCCTACCTCATAATCATCTCGTTCCTCTCTCCAGGGTGTGGACATCGATTCCACCTACAAAGGATACAGAGCAAGCACCAGGCAATCTCTTCAAGCTTGGTCTGGTTCTCAGCTGGATTTAGATCTTGTATGTATCCTTTCAGTTTCATGGTTCAATATTACAGGCAGCATGAGAATAGATTCAGTTCAGGCTCTATGAAATTTTAACATCTTTCGTTCATTTTAATTTATTTTGCATTTTGTTTCAGTTAAGAAAGAATGCAGGAGAATGGCTCAGATCACGGTTCCATACAATTTTCAGGATCCAACAAAAAATATTTCAACAATTGTGAAACCTCCTTAAAATATCAACACATGCTGGTTTCGCATACTGTTGGTTTTGACAAAATTCTTCTGCTTGACATAGAGTTTGGTAACAAAAGTATTTGCTTCAAAATGTGTCTTCTTAAGTTGGTTTTGAAAGTGTTTTTTTTTAAGATGTGTTTGTCTAATAGCTTATAAATTTCTGTCTTATAAGTTGTTATTTTTAAAATAATCTGGTAATATGTTTAGATAATTTTTTTTAAAACAACTTTAAGACGTTGATGTATTTGGTATTATAAAATCTTTTTATTGTCAGAATTCCAAAAGAGCATAAAAATATTTAATGTTTATAATTTAAAATAGAAAATTGTCATTATTTAGAAATTCGTTTATAAGAAAAATATTTAATATTATCTTTAATATTTGCAGATATATTTAACAAAAAGTTTTCCAGAGAAGAATTGATTGAAATATATGGAGGACAAGACTTAAGAAAAGATGCAAAAATGAAATGTTAATACAAGATCTTTTTAAAAAAGGTAGGGGGTGACTTATTTGAAAAAATAGTTTATTTTTACTGCTTATAAGAGTTTTTTAAAAAGATTTTACCAAACAAATTTTGAGCGCTAATTAGTTCTTAAACAGCTTATAAGGTTTTTGACATATTTGTGTTTAGATAAAAAAACACTTTTAAAATTTTATAAAAAATTTAATGGAATAAGTGCTTCTTTTAAGTGTTTGGTTACATAAGCATGTTAAGTGCATCTTTTAAGTGAAAAGCATTTCAAAAGCTCCAAATTTGCACTTTTGAAAACTCACTAATTTTAGCTTACTTAAGTGTTTGTGAAAGCACTAGAACAACTCATACAAACACATATATATTGTAAAAGCACTTTTCTTGATCTAGCTTTTTAATATAAACACATATATTCCATTCTTGTTAAACAGTACATATATCCCTTTTATGGACAGCACCTCCTAAATTTTATCACATATTCGTTTTGACGTAGGTATCTGTACTCCCTTCTTTTTCAATAAGGCTTCATTACCCTTCTTATCTTACCCTATAGAATGCAAGGTGCCCTCAGATACTAGTCTGAATTCTACTGGCAAGCAGACTTCAAAATCTTGGCCTAGTTAACATTTTTCAGTGCTGAACCTTGTGTCTTTTTTATAGTTATTAGATCCCACGTATGTGTTCGTGTTTACTTTGAATTTGGCCTCCATAAGTTAATTTATGTGACCATGTACAATTCATGATGCTTTTGTTGGATTGACACTGAATTTATTGTCAATTTTGTGATGTGTGACGTAGTTTCTGTCGTAATCCGATTTGTCGTTCTCACTATTCTTTTGGATTATTGATGTTTGGTGTATAATGCATCAATGTGGAGTTGTTTTGTTGAATTTGGTTGTCGCTCGGTAGTTTCCTGGAAGTCGAATTTTGGCTTAGTGTTTTTTTTTAAATTCACATTTCATGTTAAGCAGGTTATCAGAAAATCTATTTTGTCTAAATTTTTAGGTGAAAGCAACTATCGAGCACATCTGCCGCAATGAAGGTGATGGAGCAATTCTTGTTTTCCTTAGTGGTTGGGACGAAATTTCAAACCTCATTGATAAAGTCAAAGCTTGCAACTTTCTCGGAGATCGAAATAAGTTTTTGGTACTTCCGCTTCATGGTTCAATGCCTACTATCAATCAGCGGGAAATTTTTGATAAACCCCTGCCTAATGTTAGGTGAGAAAATGTGTATTTTGAATCTCTTCTTTTTCTATTTATTTAAGAAATATGTGTAAGTGGCAAATTCATTATCGTACTGCATGGTTAACAGAATAAGTTGTCTGATTTCTTTTCTGCTAAATTGCAAGGCTTGTACTCATTTCTATGCAGTGCTCATCCTTTTTTCTATTTCTACCGGAAACATATCTACATGGTTCGCAAATCGATGTGATATCTGCACATGTTTCAAATTTTCCATCCTCCTATTTTTCATGTCATCATTGTTGCGCCTTATTACTATTGATTACTTTGTAAATATGTCCCGTTTCTTTTTCTATTATTGATTTTTGTTTTCTGTAATGGTCAATATATGATTAGCTCATCCCAGCGACTAACATTTCTGAATAGATGTCCCTACTTTTAGTTTGACCTTGCAGCTTTAGCTAGCTTGTTTTTTCTGAATAGTTGAATTTATGCCTATATTATTTTTAGCTCACCTATGCATACGTAGTTAGATTGTCTTTTTACTGTAAGTCATATAAATACAACCTTTGATTCAGATTTCTTTGCTTGTACATTACAGAAAGATAATTTTGTCTACCAACATTGCTGAGAGTAGTATAACCATAGATGATGTTGTGTATGTTGTTGACTGTGGAAAGGCAAAAGAGACTAGCTACGATGCTCTTAATAAGCTGGCTTGTCTTTTTCCTTCATGGATATCTAAGGCGTCAGCGCACCAGGTAAATGAATCTACATAAGGGCTAGCCACTGGCCTGGGCCAGGTAACTCATCTATTACAAGAATTATGGTTGGTTTTCTGCTTACGTAGTTGGTTTATGCCTTATTCTGGGTTATTGAAGAGACGTGGCCGTGCGGGTCGTGTGCAACCTGGAGTTTGCTACAGGTTATATCCTAAAATGATCCATGACGCTATGCCCAAGTACCAATTGCCTGAAATGCTTCGAACACCTCTCCAAGAGTTATGCCTACATATCAAGAGATTGCAGCTTGGAGCATGTAGTACGTTTTTGGCGAAGGCACTTCAGCCACCTGATGCTCTCTCTGTGGAAAATGCCATTGAACTTCTAAAAACAATTGGTGCCCTAAATGATAGAGAAGAACTTACACCGCTCGGTGAGGATGAGTCTTGTTCTTGAAATTTGGCTTTAATTTATTCTATAAAGTTAATACAACCATCACTTAACAGGACGGCATCTCAGCACTTTGCCTGTAGACCCAAATATTGGAAAAATGCTTCTGATGGGTTCCATCTTTCAGTGTCTTAATCCTGCATTAACAATAGCTGCTGCTCTTTCGGATCGCAACCCATTTGTCTTTCCAATAAATAGGAGAGAGGAAGCAACTGATGCAAAGAGATACTTTGCTGGCGATTCTTGTAGGTTAGGTCTTTAGCAAAACTGTTTACTTTCATCTGATGGCATGCCAAAAACTTTATTCTTGGTACCTACTTTTGAAGAAATGCATTCACAATGCTGATAGTCCACTTGCATGGAAATGTGTCTTTTCACAGTGATCACATTGCACTTCTAAAGGCATTTGAAGGATGGAAAGATGCAAAATGCAAGCGGATGGAGAAATCGTTCTGTTGGGATTATTTTTTATCACCAGTGACCATGCAAATGATGGAGGATATGAGATATCAGTTTCTGGATTTACTCTCTGACATTGGTTTTGTAGATAAATCCCGTGGTGCAAAAGTAAGTATATTTGACGTTAAAAGTTCCTGTTCACGCTTGGAAATTCACGGGATCTAACCATATTGTGTATAATATGAACAAAAATATTCTGGAACTATTTCCTTGGAAATTTGTATTTTCCACTCATTTGTTCTATTCTTGAGAATCTTATCTGGTTCCGCAGGAATATAACCAATACAGTGATGACATGGAGATGGTATGTGCAGTGCTTTGTGCTGGACTCTACCCAAATGTGGTGCAGTGCAAAAGAAGAGGAAAGCGGACGGCATTGTACACAAAAGAAGTTGGAAGAGTGGACATTCATCCAGGTTCGGTCAATGCTGGTGTTCACCTTTTCCCTCTTCCATATATGGTTTACAGTGAAAAGGTTAAAACCAGCAGCATATACATTAGAGACTCCACTAACATATCTGATTATGCTCTGCTGCTGTTCGGTGGGAACCTCATTGCAAGCAATAGTGGAGATGGCATTGAAATGCTTGGAGGATATCTTCACTTTTCTGCATCAAAGACTGTGTTGGACTTGATACAGGTACATTTCGTTGCAAGCTATCCCCCTCTGCGTGTGTCCACATTTTATGCAACTGAAACCAAACTTGTATATTAAAAAAAAAACAAAAACAAACTTGTAGAATCGCTTTGTAAAATAAGCTAATGGGATGAAAAGGCTGATGAGTTGTTACATGGTTTTGAAATTGCAGAAACTGCGCTGGGAGCTTGACAAACTTCTAAGCAGGAAGATCGAGGAGCCTGGCCTTGACGTTATAGTCGAGGGAAAGGGTGTAGTTGCGGCTGTAGTCGAGTTATTACATAGTAAAAATGTGCGATATAGGTGAACTGGTACTTTTTACCTAGTCCTTTCACTTCTGATTAATAGCATAGGATATTTACAATGCGAATGGTCGTAGATATGCAGATTTTAGTGATGTAAGGTCTCGTATGCTTCAATACAAAAGTCAGGAGAAGTAATTTAAGCTGAGCATTCCTTCCATTATACATTTGATTGAAGAAGACATTGTTGAACTTGTTTTTGTAATGGGGTCATGTTCAGGAATCAGGCCTAACCGAGTCAACTTGAGGTACAGCAGCCTCCCCCTGTGTTTTTTCTTAAAGATTTAGAGGAGACTCGAGTTCGAGTCACTCAGTTTTTAGAGTATTATCATGATGTCGCTGACGCTGAAGCAATTTGACCTGTGGCACCTTCTGGTTGAATATGATTAAAACAATTGCAACGAGAGGTCAAGGTCAAGCTTGACTGTCGACACAGATGCGTATTTAGCTGCCCGAACTCGACAATTTGGAACTTTTTAAAATTAGTCAAAGTGAGTTTGCGGATGGTCATTGCAATTATTTAACTACAATTTTAACACTGTTTAATCTTTGTTGAAAACGTGAAAAATTTTCGCGACAGATAAGAATCATTTATACATTCTTTATGAAATATCAATTTTAAAAGAGTACATTATGTACTTATGTGGATAAAGTTAAAAATTTAATAGATTTTGGTATTAGTTCCACTCCTCAGCCACATCCAATTTCCTGAACTTAGATAAATTTCTAATTTTCTAAAAAAAGAAAACAAGAAACACGCAGAGACACATAGTCTCGTCAAGCATGAAGTTGCATTGCACTTATTTTGCTAATTTTCATAGCCAGAAGTTCTTGAATTCTATTTCAATTTTTTTACATCGCGTTCGTCGCTAAAATCTAATGACAAAAACTGTTTGAGATGGAATAGATTTTTAACCTACCTAATTTATAAGAAATAAAGAAAATATTACTTTGTATCGCAAAAATATCATTTTCTGTTACAAATATGGATCGAATTGACCGTATCATCTGTGTGACAAGCTAATAACTACAACCATCTGGATTTAATTTATAATGAAAATATGAAACTAAGGTGTTCAATTCCATTGAACAAATATATTATAACACTATAAAAATGATATCCTAAATTGTGAAAAAAAGAAGTGAAAAAGAAGAGAATCACAAATCCTTGATAAAAATATTCTTAGGACGACGAATGAGACATCTCTTTAACAGAGAATAGTGTAAATAGCTTAGTTAAAAAAATGAAGTAATAAAAAATAATAGTGGACATCTGAATGAACCTGTCTCCTACGGATAATCTACAAGATTGGGCTCTTTTATTAGGTCAAAGTTGCTCAGGGTGCAAAAGTTAATGGGCTACTCTGCTAAGGCCTAAAACGTAAATGGGCCATGCCTACACTGATATGGGCCAACCAATTTCAACTGATAAATTCCCATTTCTGTTTTGGCAACCATGAGAGATTTGAAGCTTTGTGACCTAATAATGGTAATCAGAAGAAATTCTGCTCCGGATTTTAAAATTGGAGGTGCGCCTTGCGAATTTAATCTCTATCACTGTTTTCGAGTTCAGGCTATTATACCTAATCTACTTTTGTGGTGAAGTTTTTGAATCAGTTGCTTTCATGCTTTCGTTGCTAAAAATGCTGAACTTGGAACTCTTTTTTTTTTCGATTTCAGCATTATTATTACTTGTTTATCTCGGTTCAGCTGTTTTCCTTTTGCGGGCTGTTAATTTTTTAGTGCCTGATTTATGATTTCCTGTTCGCATGTATGAGCTTCTCAACTCTCTAGGCGTGTCTGATTTGGAAAGAGATTTTCACTTGCACCTGTGCCATTCGGATTAATTGGTTTTTAATGTATTTTGCTTTCGTAATTATCATTTATTCGCTTAAATTCTCACGGGCAGACCGATGCACGTTTAAGAGACTCGTTTATCTTTCTTATTAAGCTTGGGCTCATGGTTTTGGCTGGGTTTATGGTGCTAAAAGAATGATTTTTTCTCGAATCCTGGACTTTTCCGAGTATTCTTAACAGTATTTCACTTTTATCTTGCTTTTGTTCATGCTAGTTCAGCATTTCGAGAAGTATTGGTATCATGGGTTGTGCGGTGTACCATAGTCCAAATTCTATATGTAGCATACAATGCATTTGAAGATTAAAGAATAAATGTCTATCATGTGAGATCATTAACTCAACATGCCTCGTTCAGAAAATAAATTCGATTGAATGAAAAAAGAGGAAAGAAAGAATATGTCTGTCTGAATCCGAGCTAGCGATTTTTAATCAGTCCTTGAAAAATGGACTGATATCCGTTTTCATTTTCTTTTGGCATGATTTTGGTTGGTGCGGACAGTTCTGGAATATGAGAAATTCGGTGTTGCAGTTTCCTGTTTTGTAGATCTGAAAGAGAGTTTTTGCGTCTTATTTGTATGTGAATATGCTGGATTTCGAACCTTGAGATCCTTCATTAATGCTACACTATGCAAATACGTGGTTTATTTTTGTGCATTAAGGTACACCATGCAAATCGGTGGTCTTTATGTGCTGATTTTTTTCTCCTGTTTCTTCAGGTGCTACGATACTAAAAAGTTATAGAAGCTATCGCTATACAAGTGGTTGATGGAACTAGCAGTGAGTTTTCTAATTTTTTTTCCTTAACCAACATCGCTTCATTTAGTTGGTAAAGAAATAGTTCATTTTTTAACTTGTCTAGGTTTTCCTATCGGTATACACAAATTTGTGGACTTGTTCGAGGTCATCTGCCTGTCCTTGAACTTGCATTCATCTATGATTCTTTGACATTATTCTGTGGTATTTTTATGTCATCTTAGGATCATGAATCGAAAACTCCAATCAAGATTGGTGACAGATCCACCAGTGATGTTGTCGTAAGGATAAGGACACAAGATGGACGTGATGATTGGATTTACTCTCATTCACATATTCTCATCAGCAAAAGCAAGTATTTCGCTGATCGGCTGTCCGATAATTGGCCAACATGCCAGATTCTCGACTCACGTAATTGCGTTGAGGTTCATTGTGAAGAATGTGACTTTGATTATCACATTACTGTTCTCCGGCTCTTCTATCTCTTGTCAGATATGTTAGTGACAGACTTGTGTGGTGTAAAAAATGCACTTGGTACACTTCGTGTAGCTGTTGAGCTTGGGTGCCCACAAATTGTTTCGACCTGTGTGGGCTATTTGGAAGCTGTTCCTTGGGAGGAATCCGAGGAAGAAGAAATTCTAAAAATCATACCAGGCATGGGGTCACAAGCAGAATCGATACTTGCTCGTCTCCTGCCAGTCAATCCTTCAGCTGTAGTGAAGATTTTTTTGTCAGCCATTCGATTTGCCACATCATCACCCCCATCTTTGATGAATGATCTGAAAACTTCAGCTCAGGAGCAGCTTGAGTACATGCTAACTGAGGATGATGATGCACCTTTATTAGCAGCTGATGATATGATTAAATTGGAAGCTAGTCAGTGTGTCAACAGACTTCTATCAAGATTTGTAGATCTTGTCAAGTCTGTGGTATGTAATTTCCAAGAATTAGTTCCCGAATCAAGACAAATGGACTTATTCCTGTCATATTTAACCGATTTATTATGGGCTTCTCAGATAGCTTCAAAACTGGAAATTTCAAGGGAATTTATTCATATATGGGTGGATACATCAGCAAATGTAGTGAAAATTTCAGAGCAATCATGTCCCCTAGGCGAATTAAATGCAATAAAGGTTAAAGCCCTTGAAGTGACTACTAAAGTCTTGGAAGCAATAGCATATGGAACCGTCGTTTTGCCTCCCTTAGAACGCCTACAGATGGTTAAAATCTGGCTTTCATACGTACGGATGATGAAGCCTTTGACTGATTCTTTTTCGTCTGATGAAGACAATTTACTGGTGAAATTTGATTGTGAGCTTTGGCAATCTTTGGAATCATCATTCGTGTCTATAATCTTAACGCTGCCGTCCGGTGACCAAGCTGAAATTTTAAGTGAATGGTTAGACTGTAAGGAAATCCGGTATCCAGACTTGACCGAGGCATTTGAAGTGTGGTGTTACCGCTCGAAAGTTTCAAAGAGAAGACTAGCTCTGTTGGATGGAAGCCATCAAAATACCAGTCGAGTATAACTTCTTCACTATCATTTAATCGTTTTTTCTGTTACATTTTCACGTGCAACTCTGGTTAGAATGTGGAATGTCACTGTACAGCACAAGAATCGTGCATTAAGAAGGGCTTAGTTTGGAAATATGAAATATTAGTTGAAACTTGTATAGATATGTCATTCTGTGTAATTAATTATTTTGATTGGCATAATGTTACCAAGGATTTTGTGCTGTAGGAATCCCATTTCTTGTCTGTTTTATTCAATTGTATAATATTGATTCAATATTTTTGTACTTGAATTTCGCTTTGTAAGATCGGAGTCATTCTTGCAGTTGCTCGAATCTTCCATCTACGTTTTTTTATCACTGATTTTTATCTCTCAATCATATTAAGTCAATGCAAAGCTTCAACAACATTGATTTATCTGTCGAGCCGTGAAAAGATAATGTAAGAAACTCTACTAATCTGAGGCCTATGAATTGTTGAAAATTGGAGTGAATCAGTTTCAACTCATAAAATAGACGTACATACATAAAGATGGAAAATGTGAAACTAGTGGGTGGTAGTATATTAGCACGGTAAGGTTATGTTTGATAAACAGCATAATATTAATTATTTTATTCTTATTCTATTATATCGATTTGTTCTATCAATATTTCTCGTCTATCAAATTTTTGATTATTTATCTTTCATCAATCAAATCATTAATATAATATATTTATCATCTTTTCTTTTTATTAATTTTTTACAAATGTTTAAAATGTAATTTAACGCCTTTACCCAAATTTAATCAATATAAACCAAGCATACTCATATCAAACATTATTCTCTAACTAACTCAATCATTTTATAATCATATCATTACTATTAATCATATACTACTATATATATAATATAGTGAGACAATCTGTCAATAATTTTTCAAGAAATATTTTGGGCAATGTCCTTGTCACTTGCATCAACAGATAAAGAATGACAAATTCAAGGATAAGGTCTTGATTAACCCTTGTGGTCCATGACACGCAATTGATGATCAAGTTTACTAGTGTTTCTTTTCTTATATTTTATTTTTTCCAAACATCCAATAATAGAGCTTGTGTTGGTTAGATAGAGATGGAACAGAATTGAGTTTATATAGCACACTATTTCATCTTGACTGGAAAATAAAGTATGTGAACATAACGAGCAGAATATTTTTGAGAGCTTGAGCTCGACAAGACTAACTTCATCGAGCAATAGGCATGCATATTGATTTATTTAATGATGATTTGAATCTTGGAAGTAAATGATTAAATATGGCCTATTACTTGTAAATACGGAATTTTCTAAGGCCCAAAGTCCTCGTTGTTCGAGAGAGGAGCCATTATTTTATCAGAAGGTTTAGACAGTCACCCGTTTTGTATAACTACTTTTATTATATAGTAGTTATACGACGATAAGTGACTCATTATATATATAATTATGATATAGTCTTATATATTTTACTTACTATTATTTTGTTCCTAGTTTAGCAGGAAAAAACCCTACTCACGGGGGATTGGAGCTGGCCTGCTTGAAATAAAAATTAGTGACTTTAAAGCATCATAATCTTCATTATTCCCAAAGTAATATTTCTCATTCTATCTTCTCAAAATCGATATTTCTAAAACACAAAATTTGGAAGATCCCAATTTTTTATATCACGTGAGCAAGCTCTAATGTAAATTACCAAATTCCATTTGTTAGGAGTTTTTCCCACCTAAATCAAATCTAGATTGTCAAAAGTTAGACATGGTTAACACTGCAATTTGTATATATTAACATAACTATATCACAAACAATTTCCATTATTAAATGGCCAGTTGTCAATTTTCAAGAAGATTTGAGCTATGATATTTTGTTTTATGCTCGAGGACTATGTTTCCTATGCATACTTTTCCCATTCCAAATCGGAGACGACCATGAAAAATGATGGCCCTTCGATATGATGCTTATCTTTGAATTTTTAAGGGTTCCACTTTTAATTAAATTATTGAGGACCACCCTTTCTCCCCCTAGATATTTTGTTCACCTAGACATGATAATACTGGTAAAATTTGTGTGTGGGTCAGGTCTTAGGTTGGCAATATTTATTAGTGTAATAGAGGTCTTTGTCATCCACGTCGAGTTTAATCAGAATCAACACGTAATGTTTTGATTGAGATTGAAAAGGCTTCACTCTTCAGTTGTACAAGTGAAGAAATATTACCTCTATTTAAAAATATTCGATGACCGTTTTTCTAAGAATTTAAATCGTACATTCCATTACCAAAAAAATTTTCGTTCGTTATTTTTCCATTTATATATTTTTTAAAAAATTAGCATATTAAAGAATTAAGATTATGTAAAGATAAGATATCCTTGACTTATAAATCAATGTCAGAGTTAACATCGATTAATAGAAATTTGAGGAAGATGACTTATATAACATATCGACCCACGATATTTAATCAAGAATCAAGATTTATTCTTGTATATCACCAAAATCACTGCTTGCATTATTTATTTAGTATCCACATTGATTTATCACAATCATCTACATATCAGCAGCAACAAAAGTAATTTACAAACCCCAATCATATATCCTATAGAATCCTAAGCTGTCCCCAAGAACTGAAATGGTTCTACTAAAAAATGTATGTATTCATATAAATTATATATATACTTAATACTAAGTATGCAGTGTGTTCTTTACACTATCATGCCACCAAAATCGTTTGAGTCGCCTCCGCCTCTTTCGAGTTGTATGCTTTGATTAGGCATAAAGTTTTGGTGTGGAAGACCAAGTGTTAGAGATACACCGTTGCCGGAATAGGGCGTCTGAAATTGCTGGTCTCCGAATCTTCCGAGTTCCCCCATCGGATAAGAACCAAACCCTCCGATGAAATTCGTGGGTGCACCGAATAATGTGAACTCATCCCTACTCTGCCTCTCATTGCCAAATTTCAAAGGTAAAAGCTCGTTGGCAGGAATTGTGGGCTTTGAGTCCATGTTGGTTGTTGATGGAATTCTCGGTTTTTTCGGACTTGTTTGAGCAAAATTCACCATCTCCGATGATCCAATGAGGTGGAAATCGGAGTTGTTCTTTACTCCGGTAGGGGACGTGAAAGCGGTGGAAGTTGAGACAGATGCAGATTCGTTCCTGCTGCTGTTGTGATATTCAAACGTTGGATTCTTGGCTTGTGCAGCTGTTTTCTTTGGGGTTGAATCTTCATCCTGAGACTTATCTTCTAGTCCATTTCTCTCCTGTTCTTTAGTCTCTTCCAGGTACATTTCTTCCACCATCGGCTTCCAGAGTCGAACCCGAGCATTGATGAACCAATTCGACACCTGTTTTCAAACCAAACGAATTCAAAAAAATCTCTAAAGTTACGAGCAGAATTTCCGATTATGATAAAGAATTCAAGAGGACTAGCTCAAACTACCTGGCTCCTAGTAAGCCCCGTCTGTTTAGCAAGCATTAGCTTATCTGAATCCTTTGGATACCTGCACATTGTAGATAGAAAGAACAAGTTAATTCCAAAACCCGACCAAAATAATCTCATACCATGTTTACAAAATCTCGAAACAACTCACGGGTGGAGGAAGTGCTCGAAAAGCCAGGCACGAAGAACGGAGACAGATCGTTCGGGTAAGCCCCGCTGGGGTCTCCAAGCATTGTGCTGGATCATTCCCAATTGCTGCAAGGCTCGTTGCTGTCGGATCTGATTATCGACGTATTTAAGTTTTGAGCCTTCGTTTTTCCCTCCGAAGCTTTCCTCTTCGCCTAAGCTTTTCGTCGCGGCTTTGATTTGGCCCAAGATCGCATCCTTAAGGCACCGGAATTGCTTCGAAATTGTTTGCAAAGCCAGGGCAGTATAAGTTTTAGCAGAACCAATTCCTGTTGCTTGTTCAAACCAAGAGATTACTATCTGCATCTGGTGGTGGTATTGCCTGTATCTGTGCTCCACCTTCGAATCAAGAAATTTATGAGGAAATTTCTCAAGAAATGAGGAAAATAATTAAGGAGACCCCCATTATTCGAAAGTTTCCACTTTTCAATCTTTATTGAAACTGATATTCGGGTAAAACAATAGACCTTTTTACCTTGATTTTGAAAGTTTCCAGTAATAAATTAGAGTCAATTTTCTGTACGGTGAGTGTCACAGAATCAATACCTCATCAAATGTGTCATCAAGAATCTTACCTCATCGAGCATGTTAACAAGCTTTGCTTTCTTCATCTGAATTTCTTGTCTATCTGCTGTAGTAAGATCAGCCCCGATTTTTTTACTTTCTTCACGTCCTCCTCCACCGGAGCCGGCGGCGCCTGAGGGTTCTCCTGTTGTCTGGACCCCCTCTGCTAATTCAGCTACAATCTTTGCTCCCTTCTGTACCTTAACAACTTCATCAAGAAGCTCCTGTGCAGCCTTCAGATATTTAGAATTAAACATCACACTTTGTACTCCATTGACGCCGTTGGAAACTCCGGAATTCGACGAAGGTGATCCACCGGAAGCTCTTACGTCGTTCTCACGTGGCCGAGCCACAGCCATTAACGGCTGAGTGGGAACCTCCCTTTCAAGCCTGAAAGAGCTGTAGCTTACTGGCTGCTGCGAGGAAAGACTCAATGAAAGCCCTTGATGAGGGCGCGTGACCTCACGCGCCGCCACCATATCTATATGCTGCTGGTTGTAAAGATTTCGTGGGAGGAAACCATGGAGGACCGACACATCATGCTGGCCGTAGGGATCTTGCGATGAGGCAGCTGGAGTACTGGCGCTCGCTCCTTGGAGGGGTACGCCGACGAGATGTTGGATTTGGGAAGGCAGCGGTGCGTTTGGGAGGTTGATGTTGTTGCTGGAGTTCAGGAACACTAAGTTATTGCCGGTTGGTGGTGGTGCCGGTGGCGGCGGTTGATTCTCGGAGAATCCAACGTAAGAAGGGTTCATCAGTATCAGTGTCTGTAATCCATCGCCACCTCCTTGGATTTCTGAGTTACCATGAAAGTACGTAGCCATATCTATCTTGGAAGAAGCAGCTCCCACTCAAACCCTCATAGATCCCTGTAAATCATGTTCAAATTTCGAAAATGATAATAATTATTTCACTTTTCCTATATAAAGTCCCAAAAAAAAAGAACAAACAAACTGATAAATTATCATCAGCTACCCAAAAACCCTGGAATCACAAAACTCAGAATTCTTCACGAAAGCACATTATTTATTCTTCTTCTCATGTACGCACTAAATCCCTCGAAATACCTTTGAAGAAGTACCATAGAAATGAATGGATACATCAGAAAAACGTGGGGTTTGCAAGAAGAAAGATTTTGATAATAGGTTACATACATAAATATATATATTTGCATATAGTATTTAGTACCTGGTCTGGCCTGGTATGATGAAAATCTGATTATGACACGTGCTCTGTCATCACCATCTGCAAAGAGTAATCACAAAATTCAGCTCACAAAACCCATTTTCACACAGCTAGCGTATATCTGTGGGTAACTTTATAGGAAAAGATCGCTGCAAAAGAGTACATGAAGCTAGCTAGCGATCTATAAAAGCTAACAAGCTAGTCAGCAGCTATACATACACGGAACTTATATATACACACACACATATATATGATCAGATGTCCGATCCCTCAATCAATTGAATTCTGTGTCTGCCTTTTACTTCATCATCTCCGCAACTCTCTCAGCTCCAGTACTGTACTACATAAAGCAAGAAAGAAGGCAAGAGAGAAAGAAAGAGAGAAAGAAAGAGAGAGAAGAAGATAGATGGGGTTAAAAGGCTGGAAAAGAGATACCATATGTATATACATATATATATTCTGAAGAAAATTTTTTTAAAATAAACAAAAGGGTTCTTCAAGAAAACATATATTTTGTGGGAATTGATTTGTTTTCCAACATGCTGTTGATGAATTATACCTGCGAATGGATCGAACAAAGGGAAGTTCAGTGATTTGACCCGATCGTTTTCAAATGATCATCAGATATGCAAAGAACTAAAACTAAAGTGTTTGCAGAGTGAAAAAGATAGGGGATTGTTCGATGTATGAAAATGAAAATATGCCATTATCGAAGTGTGTCAGAAGAGATAGATACACGTATACATACATCGGACCGAACAACTGGAGAACGAGGTAACGTCCCCTTCCTACTGAACACAAAAATGTTTTTACCACAAGCCTAAATAAATATAGTGATGATTAAATAATTAAATTACGAGGAGAGATTTTTTTTTGTTTCAAAGATTTTCATAATTCTAGTTCAAGAAAATAATTAAATTAGGCGAAGGTAAATTCAAAATTTTCAAAGATTTTCATTATTCAAGTATAAAGATCAAGTTTAATCATATCAAATAAGGTGAAACAAAGTTTATACAGTACAAATTGATTTATTATTCGACACACAAGAGCCTTGTATGCATGTATGACAAGTGATGCATGACATATATGTTTTGAATAGTAAAATAATTGGACTATTGTATTTATACTTTTTTTACCTTTTAATATAATTCTAAAGTACTTTATTTTAATATTGAAAATGTTGTTGGCTTGTAGTCGATGATTTTTTATTACGAAGCATAATTGTTGTGTTAATTTATTTAATTTTTTTTGCACCTAAGATATTTGATCAACTTATTTGAAAAGTGATGGTGTAGGATACTAAGAGGTGATTTTAGTTCATGGCGTATGGTTAAATACTTTCTTGATAAAATCTATATTTAAATTATAGGTTATTCGAAAGTATTAAATTAAATGTTTTTTGGGTGGTGGGGGAGGGGTCCCCATCTTCATTATGAATCCTCTTTTGTCTTCTTTTTTGAAATTTTCTTTTATATGTTTGTGTTATATCTTGGTATAATTTGTGGTGGATGGAATAGTGTGAAGATAAAGCAATTTAAATGGCAAGGAAGGCGGGACCAACTACCATCACACCTCTTAATACATAATAAAGGAAGATAATGCATTGTTAATCTCCAATTTTTATGCATAAAAAAAATTGGTCCAATAAAAAGATTAGATATCATATTTATTTCAAGAAAATAAATAATATTTTTATGTATTTTTAATATTATAAAATTTTCACCTCCTATTTCTTCGTCTAATTTCACAGTCACCCCAGATCAAGATCCTGTCTCGTGATTTCATTTTTTATCATGTTATATTTATTTTGTAGAAAATGATCGACCCACGCAAAAAAGGGTGTATATGATAAAAATTAATAAACAATTTAAAATCACTCACGTAAATTATTTTGGAATTATGACTTTAATTTCTACACTAATACTCTATATAATTCTTGGGTTCTTTCGCAACTAAATGATATGGACTCTTGGCGTCATTAACATTTATATTTTTTTAGCTGTAAATTGTGTGTAAATGTCAAGCTGGCAATGAGTCAAATCTTGAATATTTTGCGAACCTAATTTAATTAAATAAATAGATAATTAATTTGGTACATTGAATTGATAATATTTATTTTGGTGGAAGTCCTTGGTGGGGCAGAACTACTTCACCACCTAATTTTTAATAAACCGTATTAATTAAGCTAATGCACACGAAACTTAGATATTTCAGGATAAGTGTTAGTTGGTTTAAATTTTTCAAAATTTATATTTATAGTCATCAATTAGTTCCACAATTTTTCATCTCTGTTTGGTATACGCATTGATAATTAAAGATGTTTAGTTAATATTAAAACTGAATCTTAATATAAACTATATTTTAGTGTAAAATAATTTAACATATATATAGTTTTGTTATGGCTTGATTTTTTTATTTTGGTGACTCCAGAAAAAAAATGGTAATTTCTTAGAAATTTTTGTGGTATTCTTTTACGTTACAATTAATGTTTCTTATTATCTTAGTATTAGAGTATATTTAAAACTGAAGCCAATAAGTTAAATCCTACTTTTAAATACTTTCAATAGGCCGCAGCTTGCTCGAAAAGGCATACATTTATGTTGGCTTTATATATTAACGAGGTAACAATTTCGTGGTGGGAATCATTTGATGTCATGAATATCAATATTTATTTCTTTAATTCATAAAAATATCAGGAGTACCTGAATGCTCAAATAATTAATAAACACAGATATATTGCACATAACACAAAAGCCATATGAAACTGTCATAAATTTTAGGAAAAATGGAGCACTGACTCAACACAACCGATAAAAATAATTCCATTAATTTTTAGAGCTAGTAAGTCTCATGTAATATTTGCTTTTTAAATATCATAAATAGCAATTAAATTTTCCTATATTTTATATAAATATTGATGCCACCCATTACCACATCGAGACCTGAGGATCGAGCAGCGGGCTCCCAATCTCGACCTACGCCGCTAGCTCGGGAGAGTCGCCCGAGGACTCATGCTCAGCTTGGGAGTGTTTCCCGAGGAGAATATCATGCCTACAAGAGTCCGGTCAGCACACGTCTCTCCTCCTGTGAACGACGAGATCACCGAGAATCGCGAATTCATCTCGCTCAAGATGCTCATCAATCTAGGCGCAATCTCCGCCTGGATAGGTGCCCCAACGCACCACGCATCGAGCAAAGAGTCCAATGCCGGATAAAACGCTCATCTCCACCGCCTAACCCCTCTATAAATACCCAGGTATGCTCCCTCATTATTTCATTCACGCATTTGCTCTCTCTTCAGCACATATATTCTCTCGTTCTTTTGGCTCTCGCATCCTGCCTGACTTAAGCATCGAAGGGGCTTCGTCAGACACACATCCGACGCTCTCTGACCTATGATTTGTGGCTGTAGGCATTACGAAGGATCAACTTCTATTCACCAGCAACCCGACGACCCGAGGTCCCGAGCTCCCGAGGTGGTGGCAGCTCTCGACTGAGATAATTCGGCTACATCAAATATCAATACAACCCAAACGTGGAAATGATGCACACATGTATATTGGATTTAACATAACACTTCTATAATATCATCCTATATATAAATTTTATGAAATTGATCACTAACGCCATTCAACTAATAAATAATAGTCTTTTTTTCAGGAGTCTTATGTGAGATAATCTCAAATATTTATATTTTGTAATGGGTGGATCAGTCTATATAAGAATATTTTTGGTATAAAGATACTACATTTTATGGGTCGGATTAAATATTCATCACTTAACATTTGACTCATGAAATAATCTGATAGGATTTTTGTGTATTTTTCTATGTTAAAAGTATTATTTTTCGTTCTAAATATAACTAGGACGGTATTGCTTAAATCTACTTTGGAGTTTATAGTGTATGTCGTCTTTTACATTATATATAGCTGCATTAATATGTTAATATAGTATGCATTCATGTTTTCTGTATATATAGATAGTTTTCTATTTCCAAGTGGAAGGATGTATATCGTCTCATAATATATATTCAATTAAAAAATTTATATACTAAGGAAATTACATCTCAAGCTCGATATCCAAAATGCCATTATATATATACATACATATATATATCAATATTATTATGAAATCAAATTATTTTGTCAAATTTGGATGTCTACAAATTGTCAAATTTGGGTGTCTACAAAATTGTCAAATTTAGGAGAAGTGATTAGGACTTTATATTATTTTAATCATTTCATTTGCCTATAAATAGGCTTGTAATCTTCATTGTAAAAACACACAAATTTATACAAATTCTCTCCCAATTATCTTCTCTCTAAATCAAGGAAATTATAGAGAAATAATAATTTCCTATTAACATATAATCAAGACTTCATTTGAAGCAATTAAGGAGCAATCAAGATTATTATCGAGGTAATTATTTCATTTAGTTTATTAATGTTTCTTTAAATTTATAACACGTTATCAGCACGATCACTCGATTATATATTTCATTGTATAATATCATGTTATTATATAAAAGGAGTCATTGACACCTAATTATAATAACGTGATATGATTTACAAATTTCTATCGTTTATTATTATACTTCTGTATAATATTCTCCCTGTTGGGTTGTTGTTAGCCGCTATGATCCAGTAGATAGCTACCACACCTCATGAGGTGGGCAATAGCAGGTTGAGTGATCAGTTATGCATCTGGTACAATGTGTTGAGACGAGTGGATAGCTACCATGACCTCACACACCTTGGCCACTATCTTCCATTCGCTTGGTTATCAGTTGTCGAGTTATTCTTGAGTTCCTTTGGCTCCTTGCTTCGGTTGTAACCTGCGGCTGTTGTTTTCTGCTGTTCCCATTCACAGCACGTGCATTTATATCTGTTGCTATTTGTTTGCTGTATTATGCTGCTCTTCGTACTGGGGTTTGACCCCTGTCCCTCTGGGGCTGGATTGTTTTGTTTGCCTGTGTCTTGTTCAGGTTATCCAGATTTCTCAGCTGGTCGTGGAGATGGCCCAGCTGGTGGTGCCCCGGGAGGTGGAATAGAGTGTCCCAGCTATATATATATATATATATATATATATTAGGCATGATGTGGTGGACGCCCACAATGGGCGCCTGTGTGGGCGCCTAGAGATGCTCAGTCGAGCATCTCCACAATTTCATGAGATGGTCGGCTGAGCATCTCTAGGCGCCCATTATAGGCGCTCACACTATCAACTTTTTATATACTTGATATGTATTGAAAGCAAACGAGTCAATTCCTACTCTTTTTTTTTTATTATGATTGCCATCACTAGATTTAATGTTACTCGTAACTGTATGTATACACTAGTGACACGTTTATCAAGGAAATTTTTTATGCTTTCTTTTAACAAATAAACTATTTTATTCTATATAAAGGGTGTGTATCATTATATAAGTATAGTTACTTCAATACTCATTTATATTTTAAACATGAAACTTTTCGTATCTGTTGCGAGGCATGAGACATGTCGAATAGACAAAATTTTCAAGTGCGTTGTGTATGCGACTGCGGCACTAAAATATTGTACGTGAAGAAGTGGCACGCAGCACACTTCACCTCTTTGAACCAAATTTATGTCACTCTCTCGTCTCAAATAATTAGGGTATTAATCATGCCTTTGTCTCAAGAAAATAAATGTAAAAATTTTATATAACGGTATGGTGTATAATAGATATGCATATATATACCGGATTTTATATAAAATTTTATTACCCATGTTAGTTTATATGGGAGTCAAACTAGAAGGGGCAACTATAAATTAATAGAGTAAATTTTATGTATTTATATATATTCACGGTTAAATACAAGATTTTTATTTTGGAAAAAAATTATGAGTGGCTACAAAACGTATTAGGATTGAAAGAGAATACATATTCCAGTATCACAACATAGATCGTCTCCTAGATTGGATCATTATTAATTCCTTGTTCCTGTCACTTGTATTCAGTTAATTCTCCTTATCTTATCAATTAGCAGCATACAAGCCATTATATATAAATAAATGAGCATAATAAACGTTATATGTGATATCCCGAGGGTCGCCTTGGGGCCCGAGGACCGATCTGGTTACTTCCCCCGCCGAGGTGCATAGGGAGATCGGAGAGGGACATCCGAGGAGATATTTCCACACAATTTGATGCTCCATGCGGGAATCATGCATCCAATAACATGACCTATCTACATCTTTACTAATTCTTAAACAATCGAGAATCAAGGAGACAATCTCACTCAATATAACGATCAATCTTAGCGTGATCTTTGCCATGATAATAGCTGGATGTATCCGCAACCGGAGATGAAGGAGGCACTCTCGCTCAGGATAGCTATCAATTTGAGCGTGATCTCCGCCATGAGAAGCGCTTCAGCACATCACCCCCGGGTAATGCGCTCGCAGCAACCAACTAGTCCCTCTATAAATACTCAGGTATGCTTCCTTGTACATTCATTCACACGTTCACAAACTTTCAGTTTACATACACTCTCTCTTTTACTCCCGACCTCTCGACCTGACTTAGGCATCGGAGAGGTTTCGTCAGAAAAACTTTCGACGCCCTCTAACCAATTGTCTGTGGTTGTAGGTCCTTTGAAGGCATCACCCTTTACTCGCCATCCATCCCGACGTCCCGAGCTTCATATCTTCGAGGTGGTGGTAGCTCGTCGACCTAGGAAATTCGGTTACATCAATATGATTGGATATAAATAAAAGGTAACGGGTCAACATTTGTTGGGTTATAATATAATGGTTTTTTTAAAAGCGTAGTTGATTAATACGACAGGTGTGGGATTTAAAAATTTAGAATTGAAATACTATCATCGACTATACTTTTTTGTACAACGACAAATTTTCGATCGTATCGACCAAAAAAATTAATCATAATAATTTGTTCAATAAATAAATAGATTAATCCTTGGCATCGAACTACCAGTAGATACCATGGTGCAATGCTATATAGTTGATAGGATAGGGAGTTAAAGTCCAATGTCAAATTTGGAATAGTCACGAGAAGCAATTGTTTGGTGTGCTTCCCGTATGAATGTTTGATTATAATTTCAATATAATACAGACCAAAATTACTGAGTAGCAATAACATGGGGAGACTTTATAGTTAAATACCAAATTAAATTAAGTGTAGCTAAAATTTGTGCCACCTAAATTACATTATTTACATATGACTGCCTTTGGATAAGTTGTTGAATAACTTTTTAATAACAAAGTGTTTTTTACAAGTATTTTATAATTTAAAATTTTGTTTTGAAAATAAAATATGCATGTGGACGACTATCCTATACGATATTTTCTATCTAGAGATTTTTTATTTGAAAAAGCAGTAAACATTACTTCTCAATTATTCTTTAAAAAAAGAAAAAAATTTAAAAATATTTTCAAACATAGTTTACATATATTTATACTAAAATAATTTAATTACTCGTCCAAACTTAGTCATAAACACTGTTAATTCCAGTCACGTTTTTTAATATATGGAAGACTTTCCAAATTTTAGTGCAGTGAATTAGGTACCCGTTGCGTAGGGAGTAATGTGTAGCCTATCAAGTTTAGCCAGTAAGACTAAATTTTTTAAATCAAGTGAGAATACTATTAAAAAAAAAAGAACACTTAGTCTTAGTGTTGACCAATCAATTGGTTCAATTATTGAGTAATCGACCTTTTAATGCGAAGGTTGTATTTGACTGATGGATGATTAGACCTGCCATTATATCTCGTTATCTAATGTTTGATTTCATAATTTTTTATCCTCTAATCACTTAACTGCAGCTCCTTCAAACGTTACGTCTTGGAGGTTTAAGCATCAGACGTGGAAGTTGCAACATTAAAATAATATATTAAATTTCTACGAAAATATCTATGTATGTCGCGTGACCATAACAAAAAAGTTAAAAATAAAAAATAAAGGGAAAAGGAAAGAGAAACAGGATCGTTCGTTCGACTCCTTCAGTTTAGACCGACTAGGGTAATTTAACTGTTTGTAGCAATTTAAAAAAAAAATTAACAAACTAAGCAAAAAATAGATAAATGAAAAGGAGAGAAATTAGAGTCTATTTTAAATCATAGGCATAAATTCTTGATAAAAAGAAAAAAAAAACAGACAAAGCAATTGTTATAGAATATAATCCTACTTTAACTATTCATCAATCAAATCAATTATCTCAAACCAAACTTTATTAGCTATCCCGTCTGAATTACCATCATTTGTGTTTTTTCCTTACCTTCTCATATGTCTTTTGAGCATCAAACTAATTACATCTGGTCGATCAGTTGTTATATACTAGTGGTGGTAGTTATGACACATTTATAACTTCACGAAAATATAGGGATGGAAATTTTCGAGTTTGATTTATCAAGGAACTGTAATATATATTCAGAGAGCTAATCTAAAACTTTAGCGATGGTTTTTTAAATTTTACTGATGAATTTGATAATTAGGAATGCTAATTGATTGTCGCGGTGGCAATGGCCTCATGGTGAATTGTACACAAAAATAAGTAAACAATTATATCGATTTATTCTTTGCGAGAGAATCTACAACAAAGAAACGTGGTATAGTAACAATACTGTTATTTATTAATGCGAAAAATTGTAATGTGGATTACTGATGACGTATCAAGGGTTTCCGTCACCATTACTATATATATGGTCACAAAGTATGCCCCACGTTGGTGATGGTTCAGACTCACAGTTTGTCAAAGTATACGAAAATACTTAAAAAATAAAGTTATAAGATTGTCACAGACTCACATCTAGAAATGCTCGTAAAAGTGTTAGCGCAATATCGGCCCTAACATATGAATATGATATTATGGGTCTCAACCTTTATAAAGGTTTACCAAGTTAACCCGAGTATTCTTATGTAGTTAAAGACAAATTTCCATTATGAATTTTTTTCAATGATACGGTGAGAACCAATAAAAATACCAAGACACTACATAACTTTATTATTGTTGTCTATAACTTTATTGTTGGGCTCAACGCCAACAGTATTATTAAAATCGTTGTCATTGAACGTACTTTTAAAACCGAGGATTAATATTTTGCAATATATGATTGTTAAATATCGTCAATGTCATGTATAGTGGTCTCAGTGCGTGACAAATACATATATACCTTGGTCTGAAATTCAGTTAGCTTAACTCGAATTGTTACATTAGAGTGCATATTCTGCAAATCTCGTGTGCTGACTTTGATGTGTATCTATGCATGATTCAAGTCCACTATCATCTCTTGTTAATTGACTTTTTGTTAAAATTGGTCATTATCTAATGTAATTCTTGGACTGATAAATTTGACACAATAGATTTCAACTCTTGAACTTGGTAGATGGACAAATTTGAGGTGGATATCATTTATGCATTTTTTTAATAATAATTCTGATGAACTCGAAATCAAATTCATCGATTCAAATGCAAGAGATTTAATTTCCAGTGATGGTTGTTGACGACCTTTAAACAGCAGGGTTTGGACTTTCAAATACCAAGGCTGAGGAAACGTGCGTTTAACCTTTGTAAACAGGAATACGAATGAAATTATGTAAAATAACCATTTACAAATTATTAAATTTATTTCAATGATGCAAGCAATAAATAAACTGAAAAGATTTTTACGGTTTGAAATAAAAATCAACAAAATCTTTGGTCCCCCTTCGACCAATTGAATCCAGACTAATTGCGGAGGCGGGGTGGCATCAAAAAGCCTAAAGCCACGGAGGACGCAATGCCAATATAGAGTCAGGAATAGGCACGGTGGCCAGCGGTGCGTTAGGAACAGATGGGCCTTCAGCTTTTGCGTGGGGCCCCACGAACAGTAATCTTCAGGCCGGAAAAAGGCGGGGGAAAACATAAGATTCGCAGGCCTGAATGTGGGGCCCGAAGGTCCAATCACGTTTTTAGACCTATCATGGATAGTTGGGCCATATGAGGGCCCGAACCCAAAGAAAACGGGGAAATGAGAAGTCATGTGGGTGGCCAATGAGAAGGCAGACGTGTGACCATTTGCAACTGCTTTTATTTATTGTTCTCGCTCAGCTGTCGCTGTCGGCAGAACACGTGTCGAATAATCGAACGACGTCGTCTGGGCCGATGACACTTTAATGAAAAAAAAAAAATTTTTCAAAATTAATTTTAACTGAAAATATTAGAGAATAAATATTTAATGTTTTTATTTTTCCCACATATTATTTCACAAAAAATTATTAGGAGGACATACTGGAGATTTGTATGATGATATTTTGGAGAAGTCAAATATCAAATAAGTTCTTTTTAAAAAACTATTTTTTAATGAACAGCTTATAAAATGTCAAATAACTTATTTTAATGGTATATAAACTCTTTAAAAAAAATGCTATTAAACAAAATTGAGAGCTTGTAAACTCTGAATCAGCGTAAGCTCTCCCAAATTCCTCTCAGTTGACGTGTTGTGTCGTGTATTGAGATGTTTCATGTTCAAGACACCCCCACATCACTAGTTAATGGGGACCATCATTCGAGTAATGGCACTTGTTTTAGTCCACCACGTCTAATTAGCTAATCCCGATATGACATAGAAAACCACCGATATAATTTATAAAATTTAGATATAGTTTTGAAAAATGCTTAATTTACCAAAAAGTATCAATTTCTCATATTACAAGTCAGTAATGAAAAATTTTGACCAAAATAATAGAAGACTAAAAGTTAGTTTAGTCAAAATCAAAACTTTTGACAAATTGAATGGATCAAAATCCCAATTAGTCAAACTAATAGACAAAAAAAAAAATTCAATTTTTCCCATATTTTTTGTGTAAAACATCGGGAATCTATGGTCGTTCATTATTTAATATTTTATATTTATACATTTTTTAATTTCATGGGTTTATTATTATTATTGAGAAATAATTATATAGTGCCTTTTTAGGTAATAATGGGTTTGGAAATACAGAACATTGTTATATTGAGATAACTAACGAAAACGGATATTGATATTTTTTTTGTATGAAGAGATGTCACTATGCAATTAAACTAATGCGACGCTATTATTATTATTATTATATTTTTTTTTTTTTGGTTACTTGTTGAAAGTTGGCAGAGCATTTAGTTCCTGATATAACTTCGTGACCCAAAAAATCCCACGTAGGGATAGTTCTGTTCGGAAAAAAAATAATTTTCGAAATAGATGTTGGTTCTTAAAGTATCTCATTATTTTCATAGGTCTTTCTTTTTTATTCTTTTAACTATTAGTGCTCACGTTGTGCGTTAGAAGAGAATGAATATTATGTATTTAATTAATTTCTACTCACTTTCTCATATTGCCTTAAAAATCGGATGAGTCGATTTGGCGATTCAGCGACTAAACTGGGGTCCTGCAAGGGCTCCAGTGAAGGATTTGAGTAGGTTGTTACCTGTGTCACAAAGCAAAGTCAGAGGTATCCTGACGAGACACTCCGACGCTCAAGTCAGCGGTTGCTCGAAAGCTATAATAATTCAAGAATCAATTGCTGCTTATTGAAAACGTATCTAGGTGGAGCTGTCTATTTATAGAGGGAATGTTTTATGGCATTGTCTAAGCGGATCCATTGCTTTGTGACTCAATGGACAACTTGTTATCAGGCCCTTGGGTCCCAACTATCGATCATTCTCCTGATCTTTTGTAGAATGGGCTTGGGAGATCCATGGCTCGACTCATAACCCACCACTTTCAAAATTTTGACCGGCGAAACATGATGTGATCAAATAATAATTTGGACCCAACTAATGATTCCTATTTTAAATGTTTCACGTTTTTCCATTATCTGATACAAGTTAATGCATGGGATAAACTCATGGTCAAATATAATATATATATATATATACATATAAAACTAATATAATTGACATATAGTGAGCATCTGTGTGTCACCCGGTGACGAGACATTTATTGATGTTGTCGTCGGATGAATCAATGACGTGACATTTATTGATGTTGTCGTCGGATGAATCAATGACGTGACATTTATTGATGTTGTCGTCGGATGAATCAATGACGTGACATTTATTGATGTTGTCGTCGGATGAATCAATGACGTGACATTTATTGATGTTGTCGTCGGATGAATCAATGACGTGACATTTATTGATGTTGTCGTCGGATGAACCAATGACGTGACATTTATTGATATTGTCACATCATCGGGTGTCCATCCGACATGACCCTAACTGATGCTGTCATGTCATCAGTTGATTACATCGATGATATCAACCTAATAAATATATATATATGGTGACAAATCCATACATATATATAATGAAATGTCAAACCTCCGAGCAACATAACCTACTTATAGATTTTGAAAAACGTGATCAAGTAACCTTCTTTAGATTACATGGAATCTCAACGTTAGATCTAAGTGACCTTATTTAGATAACATGGAGATCTCAAATGAAATGTCATACCTCCGAGCAATATAATCTACTTATAGATGTTTCGAATTCGATGATCAGTGGTTTCATGTAAAAAAAAAATTTTTGTTTTCGATGGGAGTCTCGACTTTATTCCGGTGGAGAGCTCTGAATTTCTAATTTAAGTTATTCTTTTTCTTGTCTATATATTGATTCTTATTTTTTAAAAAGTCTCGTTTAAGCACGAATAATGTGTTTAATAATAATTAATGTGGTCAATGTCGTTTGACCATTTTGTAACTCTTTTAATAAGTTCCAGACTTAAAGTGGGTTTTTGAATTGTTGAGATTGGGAACACTGCTCCAAAATATGTGAACTCGCTTTCTCTTACATCCCTCCGGTCTTGTCTACCCGATGCATGCAAATATCGGACAAAGCTTGCATGATCTTAAATATTTCACGGTCAATGATTTTAAATATAATTCATTATTTGGGCGATTTAATTTTGATATTTTTATCATACATACTTTAAGATATAATATTATATATATCTACTTAGAGAAGGACGAGGAAATGGTATGACATCTAATAATTAAAGAAGAGGGCACTATCAATTCCAATATCCCTAAAAGAAATGGATGGTGACCCTAAAGATGTTATCCTACACGTTGCCTACTCATTACATATTATCTCATAAAAAGGATGCAAAAGCACAACCACTATCAAATTTACAAAGGGATACACACTCAAATATTTGGCCTGCATGAACACATTGCCTCATTATATATATATATGGGCACCTGTGTGGACACATGGTGACGTGGCAGCATAAAAAAATAACCACATCATCAGGTGACCATAATATATATATATATATATATACTTGAAATAAAAAGCAGGTGATATTCTACCGTTTATGGATTTGTAAAATGAAATTTGATGTTATATTGTGTGATTCATAGAATGACAACAAATTAATTTAACTCGAAAAGTAAGCACTAATCAAAAGGCCGGCCATCTAATTATTTGAGGACACGATCAACTGTTTTTAAAAAAAAAAAATATTCTTGCCTTTATTTATTTATTTTAGCCAATATTCTTGCTTCTATTGCATATTACTATTTAATAAGCATGGCTCGTCGGTTGCTCCTCCTTCATGTAATTCATGCTTTTGGGGTTTTTCAACTTTTTTTGCTTCAGAAAGGATATACAAATTAAAGATGCAATAAAGTCTTTTAGCCTTTTTGCTAACAAACGAACAAAGAAACGATTAAATTCAATGAATCAGACACATTCACCATTCAAATCTTGATTATTATTATTATTATTATTATTTTGATTATTATTTTGATTATTATTTTGATTATTATTTTGATTATTATTTTGATTATTATTTTGATTATTATTTTGATTATTATTTTGATTATTATTTTGATTATTATTTTGATTATTATTTTGATTATTATTTTGATTATTATTTTGATTATTATTTTGATTATTATTTTGATTATTATTTTGATTATTATTTTGATTATTATTATTTTGATTATTATTATTTTGATTATTATTATTTTATTATTATTATTATTATTATTTTGATTATTATTTTGATTATTATTTTGATTATTATTATTTATTTTTAATTATGGTGTTTAGTCGATAAAAGTTTGGTTTAAAAATTAAGGTTCCGTTTGGACATGTTCTTCAAAAACGTTTTTAGTGTTTTTAAAGTTAAAAAACTTTAAAAATATGTTTGGACAAGATTTTTATAAAACGGGAAAGTGTTCAAAACTATCAACCATAATTTTATTACATGTAAAACTAGCCTTCTAAGATTTGTAAGTCCTTGTGTTCAAAAATAATGTCTAGACAATTATTGAACCCCAAACGTGCTTTCTTGCACGGTTTTCGTATGATCTATTATGAAATTATAAATATATAAATAGAATAATAATGTTAATGATTTCATATTAAACTAAATTCCAATCACGTTTGATATGTGTTCGACCCGTCCACGTACACCACAACCTTAACCTTTAAAAAAGTTAAATGGCTCAGGGCCCAATTACTGTTTAATTGGTCTTCTAATTTGAAACCATTGAAGCCCATTTATTGAAAAACCCAACCCAAGTAACACACCCCCTTTCCACTTTTAACTTTAAACCTCAGGTTCACTTCAATTCTTTTTCAAGGTCCACTTCTATTTCCTTCAATGATTGAAGAATAAATTTAATAAATTAAATTAGGAGTACAAAAAAGATGGTGTTAGTGGTGCTGTCAAACGGGCCAATCCTTCCTGCCTCCCCATGAACCGCATTTAGACGATGAGATGGGACGGGTCAGCCCGTTAATCTAGCGGGCTCCTAAAAGTACGGCCTGCCCCGAGCCGCCACATATTGGTGGGCTAGAGGGTCAACACGCTACAACTAAAATATGTTTTAGTTTGGATTATAATTTTCATTTTTTTAATACCGTATTTTTCGGTATATCGAAAAAACGGTATGGTATCCGTATCATTTTTTTGAATACCGAAATTTTCGGTACGGTATACGATATGATTTGAAAAAATCGGTATACTCCGAACCAACCATATATATGCATAACAATAAGTTTACTGTAACTGAAAGCTCAGAAACTGATAGAGCTTGAAAGTTGAACAACTCGTAAGTTGAATATTGAACACTGTAAACTGGTAAACTTAATTTGAGAACTTAGAAAATGAGAAATCATAAACTGCACATGCTTGAAATATACTTAAAAACGTTTAAACTGTAAATTGTAATCCGTAAAGTTTAATCTGTAAAGAAAGTAACTTTATCTTTCTTGAATATTCGGTTATATAATAACCCACAGTATTCCTCATTTTCTATGGTGAAGTGTGAACGAAAACTCTTTTTTAGGTCATCTATTCGCATGATCAAGCTTAACTGGTTCCAGGTGGAGCGGGACCCGATTAACCAGACCGTTGACCACGGGCTAGGTCCGGTTCGATTTACGGGTCAAATCGACCCGTGGCCAGGTCTAGACATAACGTAGTATTGAGTATACACGAATTTTTTTTTTTAAATTAAAGATAACAGTCTTTTTCTTAATGACAACGGTATATTAAAACAAGGTTGTTAGCATCGAAATGATTTTCGATACACGCTTAATAACAATGGTTTTAGTCAGTTTTACTCGGTTTTAATAAAACCGTTATCCTTGAGTCCTAAAGAAGTAAACCGTTGTCATTTATAAAAAATAGACAACGATTTTCAGTTAAATCGTTTTTAAAGTAAAAGATAACAGTTTAAGGGTAAAATCGTCATTGAACATGGTTAAATGTGAGTTTTTGTGTTGGGATTTACATTGTAAGGGAAACCTGTTAGCATGTATCACTGCAGGTTAGATTAGTACAGCTACATGGAAAATCATCGGAATTTAAACTCGAGTCAACATTATCCATTCAAGCTTAAATCTTAAGCCCAAAGTGTAACCATTCCAATATGATAAAGACCCCCCCAATTCCAACGATTAAAACAAAAACATAATATAAGCTCACAACATGATCCGTGACCAAAAGCAAGTGAACAAACGCCATAAAAATTAATAAAAAAATAGTCAAATCAAAATGAGCAAAACGGTAGAGGATAGAGTCATTCACAAGGGTCTCGCTCCCTCAAACATCTTACATCGGCCCATCCTCACCTGCACTATCAAAATCATAGTGAGCCTAGAGACTTGTCATGTTCATCCATGAATAGTAACAAGATATAATTATACAAAACCACAAATAGTCACCCAGACCTTGATTCAACATGATGACATGATATTCATGAAAAGCTTATGAAACTTAAAAGATATTATAGTGACGCGACTAAGTGTTCTTAACCCCGAAAACACCACACAATCTCAAAGAAACATGATATATATTATTGCGTAATTTAACATAATACCGTGATACAAGATTTTAAGGGAGATATTGTAATTGTGGCAAAATAATCCGTGGTTACGTCATATCATAGTAACGTTATAACATAGTAACATAGTCAAAATCGTCTAGAGCCATATTGTGGTTCGTGAACAAGAGCCATATAAATCCCTCGGTTTAAATTCATGTTTCATGATCACGAGCTAAACAAGAAACTCATAAATCATTAAATTCATGCTTAAAAATGAATATGCAGATTAAACATGATAAAACACAATTTCTAATGTTTCAAAAGAAATTATCATTTAATTTAATTTTAATTATTATTATTTTATTTTATTTATTATTTGTTTTCAATGGAACCAACATCGAAAACCAAAATCAAAGCGGAACTCGAAACTAGGCAAAAGATACTCGAGCACAGCACATGCACAGGCTACCCTAATAGAATACTCTTAGGCTCCGTTTGGTAAGTGGGATGGG